>CAUYSK010028071.1:0-31537 GCA_963575035.1 Avahi laniger
AAATTTTAATAATCCACTCATGGATTGACGGGCACTTGGAATGTTTCCACATCCTTGCAATAGTGAATTGTACTGCCATAAACATTCGGGTGCAGATTTCTTTATCATAGAATGTTTTGTGCTCTTTGGGGTAGATACCTCTGGCATTTCTGGCTGGCATTTCTATTTTTAGCTCTCTGAGGTATCTCCAAATTCTTTTCCACAGAGGTTGCACTAATTTGCAGTCCCACCAGCAGTGTAAGAGTGTTCCTGTCTCTCTGCATCCTCGCCAGCATTTGATGTTTTGGGATTTTTTGATAGAAATATCAAATCTTAAAACACCTCAGATGTGATTTCTAAGCTGAGAGACGAATCAACATAAGAGCATTCCATGGTATCTAACCTGCCTCTGTTGGGCTGCAGAAGCAGGCTGTTGCGAGGCTCGAAACAGGTCTCCGTCTGAAGCATCTAGCAGCGTGGCTGAATTAAGCAGGTAGTAAGCAGAATCCTGGGAGAAAAGTGCAATTAAGACAATTCCATCAGAAGCGAGTGGCACCATTTTAAAGGAGAAGAAATGATTCATTCTTTCAGAGGAGGCAGATGAGCTGGAGAATCTGCAGAAAGTCTATGTCACTTCTTCAGAATTGCAGTGCAATGCATATTTAGACACAAAATTTTTGCGGTGAGTGGTTGCTCCAGGAAGGGGGAACGAACGGATGCAATGGAAGATAGATCCCACAGGTGGTGCTCTAGCAGGGAGACTAAGTATCAGGGAAACGGGCAGGCAGGCGAAGATGAGGGTGAGGCAAGTGAGGCTGACTCGTGCCAGGGCAAGGTCAGGTCCTGTCTTTGTCTAAAATTGTAATCTTTTGTTCATAATAGATTTTTTTTTTGCATTAGTGTTGATTTTTAAAAATATTGTACTAAAAATTATTTTTTTGAGAGAGAGAGAGGCAGAGGAGGGAAGGAGAGAGGGAGGGCAATTTATATTGATTACTGTGTTTCTTGACACACCTTACATTTTACACCTGAGGAGGGTACCTCCCTAGTGCTGGCCCGGCATGACTGCAACTGAAGTGAGGTATTGTTTTAACACTTACTGTTGACCAATGACTAGAATCATGTTACCTTAACACAGAAGCAGCAACCAGCTGGCCTCAAGACCACGTTTAGCCCACAGACACATTTTATTTGCCAGTAACATTGTTTAGTTTTGAAAATTGAATTAGTCGCCCCGCTTGAAAATCGGAACACTTCTTCTAAAACGATTTGGTTATCAAGCTTCCCTTGAAAAGTTGGAAGGTCTAGCACGCTGGCTCTATGTTCATTTTCTCATGGCAGGAATCAGTGAAAGCCGACTGGAATGTTTCCTCCAGTTCCTTGGAGCCACTTCCTATAGGCATGTCACCTGCCTGGGGCTGTGAACATTGAGATTCTGAGTCCTGATGAACTGCAGGGTTCTTTCAGCAACACCTGTTAAAGATGGGCTCTCATTCATTTAATAAATAATGATTTTTGTGTAAAGTGATTTTATGTGTAAAATATTGGGTGAGGAACAAGATGACAAGGTTTCTTTCTTCTTGGAATTTGTTTTAGCCATATAGGCAAAGTTATGGGTTGAATTGTGTCGCCTCACAATAGATAAAAAAACATATGTTGAACTCTTAACTCTAAGACCTCAAAATGTGATTTGATTGGGAAATAGAGCTTTTACAGAGGAAATAAAGTTAGAAAGGATTCATTTGATTGGGCTTGAATCCAATAGGACTGGTGTACTTAGAAAAAGGAGGGAAATTTGGACACAGAGACAGACACACAGGGGGAAAATGATGTGAAGACACACAGAGCAAAGATGATCTTAAGGTATGCTAGGGATGGTTAGCAAACACCAGAAGCTAAGAGAAGCAAGGAAGGATTCTTCCCTAGGGCTGTCAGAGAGAGGAGGGCCCTGCTGACACCTGCATTTCTGACTGGTAGCCTCCACAAGGGAGACCATCAATTTCTGCTGTTTTTAGTCACCCAAGTTTTTGGTACTTTGTTCTAGCAACCGTAGGAGACTAATACAGGAAGCTGCTAAACAACAATTTGAACCAGTAGGTAATTATAATTGTGAAGGTAATGAAGGGAGAGTGCAAAGTGCTCTGAGAGCATATGTTAGGATGGGTGGGCTGATCTCTTTTGGACGCGGGCTTTTCTGAGGAAGATGTGTTTGAGCTAAGGTCTGAAAGATGGGTGGGAGTCATTTTCTAGTAATGAGACAGACAGGTGCAGTCTAGGCTGGAAGGACTGGTATGCATGAAGGCTCTAAGGAAAGAAAGAGAAGTAAAGTATATTCTAGAAAGCGGGATCCAGCAGGTCAGGTGACTGAACCACAGATGGGAAATTTTGGAGCCTAGTGAGGTGGGCCCTTTATAGCAGGTGTATCCACTTACTATAATAGCTGTGTTATTTTAGAGAAGTCGCTTAACTTCTCTGAGGATAATAACAGTGTTTACCTCACATGGGTCTTAAGAGGGTTAAATGAGATAGTAAATGAAAGGCAGGGATGTAACAAGCCATTAAGAAATGTTGCCTAATGTTCCGATTCCTGTTCTTGCTGTTATCATTATTATTGACAGGACAAGGATATTCGGGGCCCTGGGATGTCCTTGGCATTGTGCTCTTTATCCTGAAGGCAACAGGAAGCTAGTGCTTGGTTTTAATCAGGGCTTGCACATAACCGGATTTTATTTGTCAAAGTTCCACGTGGCTGCAGCGTAGAAAATGGACTGGAGATCGGCGAAGATACCATGGGCGAAAGATCCTGGGTAGAGGCGACTAAGGCGGCGGTGGTGGTTGTCCTGCTTTGATCACTTTGCACAATTTGGAGAGATCACGTGACCACCTTAACACATGTTGAAATTCTACAAAAAGCCACTTTCTTCTAAGTTTTTTTTTTTTCTGAAACAAATTTGCCCTGGGGTAATACATGGATTTTTAATCTCAATTCTTTCATAAATTTAGCAAGTAGCCTGGTGCAAGCCTCATGTGGGCTCATTTAATCATAGACACAAAAAAGGTATAAGGGAAACTTGGTTCTATATATATGAAGAAATCAACATCTTTGGTTATAGAAGACATTAAAAACGTCTTTAGGAGATTTCAAATATTCACATTCTCTGTTGGCTTTTTTATTGCCTTTATGTTTCGTGAATTCATTTGAGAAGGGAAATTGGATTGGTTTGCTCTTCACTAAGCCGCATTCAGTGCTATCCGAATTTGTGGTCTCAGGTGAAGGCCAAATGCTGGACAGGCAAATGCTCACAGCAAATATAAGTTTTAAAAAAAGGACTCGATGTGCCCAAAATTCATTAGATAATGAAAGCCATCAAGAAACACTGAAAATGCTCTAGTTCACTCTGGATTTACGACTGATTTTTAAAAAAGCATCACATTTGATATAATTGGTTTGCCTAGTATTGGCAGACTTTTAAAAAATTATCTAATGAATTATGAAGTAATCGTCAGTGGGGGATTTACCTGGGATGCCAGAGTTAGAAAATGTTGAAGTCTAAACATGCTAAGTGTTCATTTCCTAGTGATATTTATTATGACACTCAGCTTTGAAAGGGGAAAGAAAACCCTGGAGCAGAATTTCCCCTCTGAAAACCAAGTAAATTCTAATGTTTTGTGAATTTATTCTTTTATAACAGAGTACCATTTTAAAGGATTTCTTTCCCTTACAATGCCCTTATTCAATATCTTATTCCCTGTTGGGTAAAATTAAATATGAATATTAGCTTAGTTTAAATAATTAAAATACATTGTATGTACACCAATTAAAGCACTGATCTTCATGTGCAAAAATGAGTTTTAACTTGTATGAATTTTCAAAACTAAAAGAAAATCATGTTGGACTGAGAACTACAGTTATAAAAAAAGAGACTGTTGCTTACATTTTAAAAACTTATCTTTCTTCATGTTTTGCATGTATGTGTTTGTTTTAAAATAAGCAAATATACAAAGCCATTAAAAAGATAGTAAATGTTCTATATTTTAGATGAGTTGTGTTTTTATAAAACGAACCAGCTAATTTTAATGAATTTTGCAAAGTTTTATGGTAAAAATAGAGTTTTTTTATTTTTATTTTTCAGGGTGAGGTACTTTAATTTGAAACCCTCTCAGTAAATCAATGGCATTTTACTGAATAGATATGAACATAGTTTCACTAGTGTTATTCTTTCCTTAATATGTTAATTCCATGATGACAAGGATTTATTGTATCTTCTTCACTACTACATATCCCCAGGTGCTGGAAAATGCCTTTCTGATACATCATAGGTGCTTAATAAATGCTAGTTGAATGAATGAATACATGTATTTATTGTACCGTAAATAGCATAAACCATGTGGCGGTGCTGTAAATGGAGAGAACCCACTGCTGTAGACGATTCTTGTATGGCCACTGCCAACATCTGTCTCTTAGCTTCCTTTTTCATTCTTCCTGGGATGTCCGACTCCTTTCTGATTGTTACGGTCTAATTTTAGGGATGTGAAATCTTCAAAATGAATCAATTTAGACCTTTGAAAAATTGCCTACTTAATTTGTATAGCCCAGGTCCGACTGACATTTTATAGGCTTGCTTGGAATTTGACTCTTAAAAGAAACATTCGTTATCTTTTGCTGCAAAGGAAATTACCCCAAAACTTAGCAGTTGAAAACAAGAATCATTTATGATCTCACAGTTTTTGTGGCTCAGAAATCTGGGAGCAGCTCACTTGAGTGATTCTGCCCCAGAGTCTTTTAAAAGGCCTCATTTAAGCTGTTGTCTGGGGCTATGGTGACCTCAAGGCTCAGCTGGGGAAGGATCTGCTTTCAGACTCCCTTACCCCAATGTTGGAAGGCTTCAGGAAATCCACTTTCAAATTTGCTCAGGTGAGCTTCTCTATAGGGCTGACTTATGACAGGGAAGCTGCCTTCTCCCAGAGGGAGAGGTCCAAGAGAGAGCTGGAGAGAGTACACAAGAGAAACCACAGTCTTTTTATAACCTGATCTTGGAAGGGACATCCTAGCACTTGTGCTGTGTTCTAGTCACTAGAAATGAGTCAGTAAATCCAGCCCACGCTCAAGGGTAGGGAGAAACACAGGTTATGAATACTAGGAGGCAGGGATCATAGGGAGTCAACTTTAGATACCCCCGCAGAGCTAAATTATTTCTTATTTTCTCCTATTCCTTGCATTGCAATGTTTCAATTAGGGATCTTGATTTCTATTGTCAGAAATCTCAACACAAACTGGCTTATAAAAAAAAAAAAGTGTGTGGCTTAAGGTGTGGTTTGACATAGGGGATTGACCAAACATTGTCACCTGGGCCTGGCCAGCTTGGTTCTATTTCCTCTGTACTGGCATTCTCGGGTAGCTTCTCCTCTTCTGTTAGCATAGGTGCCTCCAAGGTTTTCAGGTTCAAGGTTAGTGATACAGAGGGAAAGTCTCTTTTCCCAGAAACCCTGGCTCAAGTCACTTTCTCTGAGTGTGTCACGGGCCCATGCCTGAACCAGTTGAGAAGCCGATAAATTATGACTACGTTGGCTGAGCCCTGGGATGCATATGCTATTCACAATCAGGGATGAGTCTTGCAAGAGACACAACAGCTGTGAGAAGGGAAGGTGTCCTGGGAGAGACCGCGTGAAACAGGCATTTCACCCAAGTACATCCGACACTGCTGTCTCTCCCTGGGTCTGCAATCAGCTGGAACTTCCAGGAAAATGCCCACCCTCTCCATTACTCCTCATTCCTCACATCCAGTGGGGTCACACAGCCTTTCTGATCTATTGCCACCTCTCCTCTTCTCTCTTCCCCTCCCATCCACGTCACCACGAATCTCTGACCTGGGCTAAAGCAACAATGTCCAAACTCACTTGTCTACATGCTTACATTCTTGGTTCACCACCTCTCTGTTCTCCACGTAGCAATCAGAGGGATTTTTAAAAAATGCATCTTCTGAGATTTCTTTTGTGATGAAAATTCATCCAAGTCCCGTTAATTAAAATCCAGGTGCTGTCTGACCTGGTCTCTACCTGATTCTCGAGCTTGATCACTGTCCACCACTAATCCCCATTGTCTGAACTTTCCAAATTCTCCCAACTTCTTCCTACCATGGTCTTCTTACAAGCTCTTCTCTCTGTTGGGAAGCCTTTTCCTTCCATTCTGCTTTTCCCTTTCTAACCTTGCTCATCGCAAGAACCCAACTTTAATGTCACTTCTTTAGACAGGCCTTCCTGGACCCTCCAGCAGTAAACACTCTCACAGTACCTTATAGCTTATCAGAATTTTAATTTTATGTTTGTTTAACACCTACCCTTTCCTGGACATATGGTTTCTAAAGGCAGTGACCTTGCTATAGCTACAGATCTCCTGTTCGGCACCTAGTAAGCACTCAGTAAATATGTGATGAATGTGATTTATTCTTCCTTATACCTGTGCAATTATGTTGCCCAGAGGATTAAATAAATGGCAAAACCTATTATAGAGTTGGGATTTGTTGGTGGTCTTGCTTGGTCCATGAGGTTCATGAAGTGCATGAAGTCCATGGTTCGTGAGGTTAGGTCAAGCGTGGGAGAGAAGAAAATTCTTTTGGGAATCTAAAATATTGAACACATATATATCGTCTCACTTTGATTTTTACAACAATCTCTTATCATTTAAGTGTACTATCTCCATTTTGCAGATTAGAAAACTGATGGTCAGAAAGATAAAGTGACTTCCTCCACCTCACTCGGCTTAGAAATGGTGGAGGTAGAATACCCACTGAAGTCTCATCTAATCTAAAATCTCAGATATGATTGGAATTATGGGAAAAGACAGTGGCATACTCATATTTTAATTTTAATTTTCACTATGACATTTTGAATAGGCCAAGGTCAAAAAGCAAAATAAACATAAAAGTGAAGTCCTGTAGATGTCATGCTGCTTGTTGGAGCAGAACAACAGATCTGAAAGCGCCAGAATGAGGGCAGTCTAGCTAAATCTTTTTATTACATATTTCAGGTTTTCCTATCCATTCAAATAAAGTTTATAAAAGTATTGAGTAGTCCTGCAGCATGAAAGAAATAGAGACTACCGTGCCTTTCTATTACACTTTTGATGGGATTTATACGTACTGAGTGATGCAGGCATAAACTCAAACGGGATAAACCATCCTATTTCCTTGTTTCTCCAGTTGCAATGACATACAAACTAATCTGCCTCCTTTTTTTCCCTCTTATTTCCAGCACCATAAGTATATGTTCAGCATGAGGAGGCTCTTAAAGGGGTAGGAATGTTTAAGCAGGGGTCTGTGGAAAGCAGGGCTAGAGTCAGTGATGGGACCGGCTGGTTTCTTGGTTCTTTCAAATTATTTGTGAGGCTGAGCCTTTGCCTTGCTGGAGCGATTTCTGCTCATGTTACAATTTGGAGTTTTTTCTTTATATTGTATGTTAACCTCTCCGTAAGGTACATCACCTCTCCCTGACCCCTCAGCCACCCTACGCATATGTGATGCCTAATGTGAGAATAATACACAGGGGAACATGGAGGACATATGAAAGTGATAGGGAAAGGGGGGATGTAACACCCAGCATTTGGGATTGGTGTTGAGACCCAAGTCCCATGAGCTTGGAAAAAGGGAAGTACTGTACAAGCATATGGAAAAACATAAATATAGGCATATTGAAGCTGGACAAGGTGTGGTTAAATTTGTAGAAAACCCAGAGGGGCAAAAAAAAAAAAAAAACCAAAACCAAAACAAAACAAAAACCAAAAAATCACCAAGTTGTTGAACAAAAAGGGAAAAGAAAAAATTATCTCAAAAAGTTTGAGATAATTTCATCTGAAGAACAAAAAGCCCTGTGTTACAGGGTAGCAAATGATTCTGAAGGGAGTGAATTCATCCCATTTCCTATATATGTAGGATACCCTGGTTCCAAACAGCTGCAGGGAGATCAGGTGAATGGCAATGTCGGGTATATAACTCGCAATAACGCTTTCACTCATGTGTTTATCAAATACCTATTTAGTACCAGCCATTAGTTATTGCAAATACTATGGTGAATAAAGAGACCTGATTTATGCCCTCACTGGGCTTACGATCTAGTTTAAAGAAGCACAACATAATACGACAAGTGCAAAGATAGAAGGAGAACAAATTGACCTGGTAAAACACCTGACTAGCCAGCATTCCAGGGAAATTTCTGGACAGCATGAAGATGGGAGGGATAATATCTGCGGTGGTTAGGTTTATGTGGCAACTTGACAACGCTATAATATCCATTTATTTATTTACTTATTTTTAGAGACAGGGTCTCGCTCTGTCACCTAGGCTGGAGTACAGTGACACAATCATAGCTCACTTTAACCTCAAACTCCTGGGCTCAAGCTGTCCTCTTGCCTCAGCCTCCTGAGTAGCTGGGACTACTGGTGTGCACCACCGCGCCTGGTTACCCAGTTATTTAATCAAACACTAATCTAGAATTGAAGTGTTGCTGTAAAGGTATTGTGTAGATGTGGTTAACATCTACAATCAGTTGACTTTAAAGAAAGATTACTGTAGGTTATGCAGGTGGGTCTTATCCAATCACGTATGAGCAAAAAAAAAAAAAAAAAAAAGAAGAAGAAGAAAAGAAAGAAAAAAGAAAAAAAAAGATTTCCTGGAAAAGAAGACCTTCTGCCTTAAGACTGAGTTTCCAGTGTGCCAGAGTTGCCCTACAGATTTCGGAGGGGACCTGTCAGCCTCCATCATTATGTGAGCCAAATCCATAAATCTTTTGTGCACACACGTAGACACACATACGTGTGTGTTCTGTTTCTCTAGAGAACCCTCCTGGCGCAACGCCTTAGTCATGTGGTGTTGAGGGGGGATGAGGGAAGCTGACAGTACCTGGAAGGCCTGGGGTGAAAAACAGAAGCCGGGTCATGAAGCACATCATCCGTGACCTAGAGACTTTGGAAAGGTTTTAATCCTGTGAGCGAGAGCATCGGATTCACATTTTAGAAATGACATCCAATTATATTCCTTTGGAGAGCAGAAGTCAAGAAACACGTGTTTAAATTCCAGCAGGGAAGCTATTAGGAAGATTTTTTTAATGGGGGAAAGGGGTGCCGAATCTATTCTGGAATCGAAAAAAATAACTTGGCATTTTTATCGTTGACGGTCACAGTCTTGCTAAGGCTTACGAGGTCTTTTGTACAATCATGGCTATGGCTTTCACTAGAAAGTTCTCCTTGCAACAGGGAAAATGCTCCAGCCTGGCCGAGGAGCAGTTGTGCAAGATAAAGTCGGGCACACAGCGGTGGAGGCAGGAGGGTGGAGGTCGGGAAGGGATTCCCGCTGAGAAAGTGGGAAGGAAGAGAGTTCACAAATGACTGAAGGTCCGCTACATCACGTGTGTGGTGAGAGGATTCGCCTACGACAAGGACAAGATCTAACCTCGCTTTCTTCCCACCTCAGCGGCTCAGTTCCCGCACGCCTGCAGCCACCAGGCGTGTCCTCGCGCCGAGGTCTCCGAGTCTGGGCGGGGTCTGGTACCTGCCAACCTGGGATCTCGATGTGGACCTGGGCTGGAAGCGCCGAGTTCAGTCTGGGGTCGGAGGTCTCCCACCCCGCTGCTCCCATTCGCCACACTTAGCAACCTCTGTCCCCAGCAAAGGGGTCTTGTCCTCAGAGAACCTAACCGGGTTTTCTTCCATTTCCTCTGCATCCCTAGATGTCTTCGCCCTGGCTCCAAGTGCATCCCTCATCCTTTTTGGTCTGGGACATTCTGCAGATCAGAGCTCCCTGCCCAAGTCCAGCACCCCTGGAGGTGAGGTAGGGTTTGCTGGTGACTCGTTAACCCTTTCCCAGGTGTAGACTGGAAGAAGCCAGCATCCTTATCACCGCCCCAACTGCAGCAGTCTCAGGACGCCAATGGGGGCACTTCCCTGTACAACTCTGGGGCGGGGGGTGCAGGAGGGCGAGGAGGACGCCCACGTGAAGGGGTCGGGAGACCCGCGGCCCCAGAGCTTGGTCCCACACCCTGCACTCTGGGCGGGAAGGACAGGGGATGGAGCCCTGTGTGCTGTGCACGCCAGCTAGCCAGAGTGAGGAGGGGGGGTGGTTAGTGGAAGGGGCCGAGAGGGGCAGAGGCAGCAGGTGAGCTGAAGGGCTGTGCCCCCAGGCGGGGAGGCGGGCCGCGGGAGACTTGCGAAGCGAGCACCTTGCAGGGGCGACGCAGGCGAGGGTCAGGCTAGCAGGGGGTGTGGAGAGGCGAGCCCAGGTGGTGAGACAGCGAGGGGGAGGAGGCGAGGAGGAGGGAGTTCTGAAAGGAGGGAAAGGAGCCGGCGAGGGGCGAGAGGAGCGAGCCGGGAAGGGAGAGCAGCGGAGGGTGGCGGAGCTGCGGACGCCGAGACCGTGCCACGCACCCCCCGCGGGGCACGGAGGGCTCGGCCGGGGGACACACACAAAGACATGCGAACAGGGGCTGAGCGAGGCTCGCGCACAAAGACGACGGGGCGCACGGCAGCTCGGGCTGCACCCACCGCCCCCGCGCCGCGCCGAGCCTGGGCCCCGCCAGCTGGGAGCCCGGGGCCGAGCGCGCGGCGGCGGCGGCGGCGGCGGGCAGGCGCGGGACCCGGGTCGCCCGCGCTCTCCGGGTGACCCGGGCCCGGCAGCAGGCGCGCGCGGGGGCGGCGGCTCCCGAGCCCAACTTGGCCTCGGCCTCGCCCTCTGCCCAGCCCGCCGGTGTCCCCTCCTTCCCGCGATTTCGTTTCTTCTCACGCTCCCCCCCACCCCCTCCCGCGTCCAGCCCCGCTCTCCCCACCTTGTAAAACAAAGCCGGGGAAAATGCCTGCCCGTGCAGCTCGGAGCGCGCAGCCCGTCTCTGAATAAGAAGTGAGTACAATGGCGTGTTTGTAAAAAAAGCTTCAAGTCCGTCTCTTTCAAAAAACATTTTGAATGCTGCATGCCTCATGCTTCCCAGCGCCTCGCGGGAGAGACCCGGCTATAGAGCAGGAGGTGAGACCCCCGGGTACCCCAGCCCCTCCGGCCGCGCGCCCTCCCGCCCCAGCCGGTCCAGGGAGGGCAGCGGATGCCCAGCTCGCAGCAGGCAGGCATTCCCCACCTTCGCTTCCCGTCCAGAGTGTTGGGTCATAATCTCGGTTTGCAGGCAAACCCATCCCCTGATCTTCTCCTGGCCGCTTCTCGCCCCTCTCCCGCCGGTGCCTGGGGTTTTTGCATCTGCCTCGGGAATGGGTTTGGAACACCTTGGGGGAGTTTCCGATGGAGAAGGAGGGTCAGCCCTTGGGAGTAGCCGACAGGCAGGACTCGTGGTGACCCTGGTCACACTTGTTGCCCATTGCGTGGTGGGACAGGCGGTGGTGCTGAAAAAAGCTTGTTTCTCCTGCTATTCGGTGGTCAGTCGCGGCCTGAACGGAGACATATCCGGGTGAGAACCGGAGACCGAGATTGAGAGGAGGCTGTGCTGTCCTGGGGGGAGGGGAGTGGGTAGTGATCGTGCTGAGAGTGCGTTAAGGGGCAGCTTCTTTCCTGATCGTGCATCAAACGGCGTGGAGAAGGAAATCCAGAGGTTCCCCATATTAGATCAAGAGAAGAAGCTGTTTTACAAAAAATGATTTTGGTATTTCATCAGTTTCTGTCCATTCTGTCTGCCAAATGTGCGTTATATATAGTCTTGCTAATTGAAAAACAAGGCAGCAGCTTAAAAGAATTAAACTCCTTCAGGAATTGTATTAGTTTAATACACACATGCATCATCTTAAAAAAAACAAATCTGTCTCCTTTCCCCAAAATGCATATAATGACAATGCCTTGGTGGGATTTTGGACTGGTAGCGTCACGGTAAACAGTCTTGGTGTTTTCTGATTGTGCAGACTGGAAACCACTGATGTGAAAAATCACAAATGTGAGAGCACAGAGATCTGGAGAGAAGAGGCTTGGAAAGCTTCCTTTAGAGAGAGAATGTGAGCTTCTATGTGCTTTTTTTTTTTTCAATTTTTATCCCAAAGATGGCTAAATTTTAAATTATGACTTTTATTTTTCACTCAGACTCACCAAACAGATGGGGGTGGTGGTGGTGAGTCTGCAGATGACAGTGATTTTAGTATTATCAGTACTTTTATTAAAAAAGTTTTTTTTAAATTAAACCTTAAAGACATCCAGTGCTAATTTCAAATGGACTTGTCTTTATACATATTTCAAGGATGTCAACTGGTTTGTGTCTTTATTCAGAACAGGTGAATGTATCAGGAGAGAAACGTGTGCATACCTGTATGTAGTAGGTTGAACCTTAGGAAATTGCTGTAATGAGCTGTACATGTGTGGACTCTCCACTTGGAGCCATGGGTACAGCAACCTCATCACAGCTCTAATTTCATCTCTTCAAAGTCAGAACCATTCTGAGCTTTGCTGGTTGAGGAGCCTCTGGCATCTGCCATGATTTTACAACACTACCTAGGTCTACTGCTTCAAATAGCTTTATTTGCAAAGCTTCTTTTTGATGGGCAACTAAAGATGTATTTTATGAATTCAAACTATGGTAGCTTAAAATTAACTGACAGTGTTAGGCAAGAGGGCAGGCTGGGTAACCGTGTGAAAATTGACACTGTTTATTAGCGTCTTGTCCTCCAGTAATTTCAGGTGCCTGGAGGGTATTTGGGTGCAATTCCATGGAGATTTCTTATATACTTCCCTAAAAGTGTGTTTTAGATTAGGTTATCATTTTTTGAAAGCTATCTTGTACACATGATGGCAATTTTACTTAAATCTGTAGCAATTATGAACTTTAAATTGATTATTCTATTTGCGTTGGTGGTTTTTTTTTTAAAGTGCCTTATTTTTCAGCCATTCTATTAACCCCTTTTGTTCAATATTGCTTTTCCAATCAAATGTTCGTTAGTAGTTGGATTGATTTCCTCTTAGAAGTAGAAGTCTAATATCTCTTATATTTTCCAAAAAGAAATCCATTAATGAGATTTTTGAACAGCTGAGATAAATAATAAATGGATTTAGAGTCACCTCAGAGTGTATGGGGATTTGTAAGAGAACCATATAAATCCACTCTAATGGAGCAATTAACTTTGAAAAGAACATGTAGGGTCTAAGGTGTGAACCAAGGTTTTAATTTTATTTTTTCTTGATATTGTTCACTGTTGAAAAGGAAAAAAAAAACTTGTCTTTTCTTGGCTGTCCCTTGGATTGTGCCATGATGGTTAGCAATAACTTATTTTTTAAGCATGTCAGAGATGGAGAAAAAAATTCAAAGAATGCTTCATCATGGTCCCACTTTGGAGGAGAGGCAAAAGGAAATGATCGGACTGTTGAGTGGGTCATTTACCATCATGTTTTACCAGAAAATTAGGAATGATTTCTTTTGAGCAATAGTGTTTGCATCACAAACTCTCTTATAATGCAATCTTTTTATTACAATACATATTAAAACAAAAACAGAGAGTGTTTTTCACATCGATGGCTTGCAGTACAAAGTTCTTGAGAACAGGAACAGACCACGAGCCTTCCTCCTGAGTATTCAAATATGTAGTTTAGTACCATCAACTCCTAGGAGTTGAGTACGTCTTTGTGGATAGCATAGTGGACAGATACAAATTGCAAAATTAATTAGGATGCCCTCAGGCATTCTTTTCTTTTTTTAAGTTTCTTGATCTGACTCCTGTTTTTTCCCCTCCCATTTGGAACTCCAATAGCAGCAGAGAGCAAAGACCCGGCCCCTTTTTCTTGAACCCGTATATTTGGTCCTGCCTGAGATCTAGTGAGAGCACTCTGGTTTAGGTTCCAGAGCTTCCACCAGGAGACCAAGCGGAGTTCAGTCAACCTTGGCTGACCCCTTAAAGAAGAAGCCCAACCAATTCCCCTCTAATCTCCTCCAACCTAACCCTCATTCTCTGTTGTTGTCAGTGGCGGCACCTGACTTGCTGGATCCTAAATCTGCCGCTCAGAACTCCAAACCGAGGCTCTCGTTTTCCACGAAACCCACAGTGCTTGCTTCCCGGGTGGAGAGTGACACGACCATTAATGTTATGAAATGGAAGACGGTCTCCACGATTTTCCTGGTGGTTGTCCTCTATCTGATCATCGGAGCCACTGTGTTCAAAGCATTGGAGCAGCCTCATGAGATTTCGCAGAGGACCACCATTGTGATCCAGAAGCAAACATTCATATCCCAACACTCCTGTGTCAATTCCACGGAGCTGGACGAGCTCATCCAGGTAATGAATGGCATGAGAGGACTTGTTACTCTGCTTCTCCTAAGGAGAAAGAAAGAGTAAGATAGGAGGAGACAACTCGTAGCCCATTGCAGTGCTGATGTGCTGGGGGGAGCCCTATCCCACCTCATGCTGATTAGCGTAGGACGCTTTCCCCCAGGTCTTTGTCTCCTTTCTGATTTGCCCCTTTTTCTCTCACATCTGCCATATTTTCTCCTCCTCTTTTGCGCTTCCCTCCCACTGTCCCTTCGCATCCTCTTCTGCTCCTGATCTACTGTGTTTCTTTCCTGTTGTCTTCCTGCTGTCCTTCCCTGCGCTCTATCTTAGAACTGCCAGTGGACACCCATGGACTTGGGGTTACCATGCTGGAAGTTACCATCCTGGTTAGGATGATCGTTGCTGCAACAAATGAAAGGAAAATAAAAGACAGAGAACTGCTTTAATCTTCGCAATGGCCATCATAAAATAGAAAAGTTGAATTTTGTGATGTGACCTTCTTGAGGTGGTTACCCCTCATGGTTAACAACTTGCAGCTCACGTCTTTAATCTAGACAAGGTATAGCTCTGATAACTGCCCTTTTTTAAGTGTCTTGGGAGCAGACATTAATTATTGCTTCTCTAAACCCCAACTAAAAACAGTTTACTACTACATAGAAAAATAGGGTTTTGAATAAAAATTAATATTACTCTATAACAGCAGAACAACATCTTTATGGAAAAATGTTTTAACAGTTAATCCCAAAATGATTTATAAGTTTCAGTTAGGCTCTTTGGAGATGGCTACATTTTTGTTGTAGATCTCTTCTGCATGAAACAATCCGTTGGTCAAGCCAAGAATCTTGGTCAAGAAAAAAGCCCTAGAATTTTCTTACAAGGAGAGACCTGACTGGTTGTTGAAAAAGTTTTAATTGTACACATGTTTTTTTTCCTATAGAGCCTACATTTCTTACCTGGTTTTATTCAAATTAGACTGAAAATTTATCTGTGAGTCATCATCTGAGCATTTTCTTTATTTTATATTTGGTTTTATATCATTTGAATGAGCTGGAGTAGTAGATTGAGGGCAAAAAAATTATTGGTTTTAATCCCGTTTTTTGTTCTAGAACATTTATTGTCATTTTCTCTTGCCACGAGTCCCCAAATGCTCCCTCTGCCTTTCATTGCCCTCTCTATTTATTATAGTGTACACATATCAGTCCTTACTCAAGCTTTATTGAAAGCTATCACAGCTAGTATTCTTTGGCACTTATTTAATTCTTGTCACATTCAGCCATTTCTGCATCTAACACATTTGACTTAAATTTTGATAATACTCTTCGCTTATGTACTGAATTCTCTACTATTTTTAGATGATGGTGACATTTTTAGTATTGAGAGTGAACCTGATAATGTTATTGTCCCAAACACCTCCTTCCCTCATCCTATGTCATATAACTTTCTCTTCACTGAATCTATGTGCCACATAATCTTATAAGGTGCTAAAAATCTTTGAAGAATAATCCCCACTTCCCTTGGGTTTTAGAAGAGGAGCTCTTGGTTGTCTTGGGGGAGGCAGCCTGGAGTAGTGGTAAAAGCTTAAACTTTGGGATCAGATAGGATGTGTTTCAAACATCGGTTGAGTGCTTTATTAGAAGTGTCATCTAGAACAAATACTTTTCCTCTCTAAGCCCTAAATGATCTATCTGGAATCAGGAAAAAGTCCCTCCCAAGTAGGATAATTGTAAGAGTAAGGAGACAGTCCATGTATAATAAACCATTTAGGTACTCAAAAAGTGTTAGGTTTGTTTATTGTTGTTTTTTTTCTTTTCTTTTCTTTTTTTTTTTCTGCCTCTCTCTTTTCCATTTACTGGGTTGTAGCCTCTAATTCAGGTAATTGCATTCTTATCACCCGGAGTGAGGTGGTTGATCTTGGGCCTGAGAAATCAAATGACTAAAATTTTAGGACAATGCTAGAGGAAACCCTATGTGAATTTGCAAATGTGCTCACTGTTCAGTATTACCCAGTTTATTCAGAACTCTGAAAATGACTTGAAGGTCATGGCAGGTAGGAGCAATCTGGTAGTGAATATTGATCATTTTTTGCTATATTGTTTTTGGAATGGGCACAAACAGAGCTCAAAATATGACCTAATTTTTTTTCTTTCTCTCCGCATGGCAATCCATTAATATCTATTATTAGTATTCGCTGCTCATTGAGTATTTTTGCTTCTTAAAAATCTTTTTTTTGTGCTGATTCAGTATTTTTTAATGCAGAAATTGCCTATTATTTATTGTCATGTCACTCACCTTTATATTTTCTCCTTGAATATAATTTGTTTGGATAAAAGAAATCTTTATAATGTTATGGCTTCAAGGATCAAAGTCAGTGTGTAAATAGGGAGGAAGACACATAAACTCATAATCATTTATTTGAATGACATTTCCTTCATATGATTCTCATAAATTTTCAAGTGTTCTCCCCACATTTATTTTCCCATTTAATCATCCATAAAACCTCGTGATTAGGTATATTAGTCAGTAACATCACATCATTAAGGATTAGGTAACTAAGACACAGAAAGTCCAGGTGATTTACCCCTATAGCATTGCTAGGCTGAAAGTTCAGGTCTTCAGAATGTTGGTCTGGCATCATCCCTAGGAGTCCCTGTTCTTTCAGGGTTTACCTTCTTTTGGTGTTAACGGGGGAAATAGTTGGAGTGGTGAGCGATTGGCTTCTAGTGTTGGTAGTGAAGAAATTTTGTCTTCCTTTAATGGAGAGTCGGAAAGGAAAAAGTGAATAGTCAGATGATAGGCCAACGTCAGGTGCAGTTACTACAATCTGGTCGCAGGCCCCAGATTATTAATTACTCCTCTGGACAGATTATGGCAACCTGATTCCATGCTGTGGTTCTGTCGCAGGCTGGGGTGGGAGAGCTGAGGGAAGAGACAGGAAGTGGAGCGAAAGTATCTGATTCTTCTGTTACAGAAACGTGTGTGTAGCTCTAAGTGCTATTTTTGACACTAGCCCTCCCAGACAAGATTGAGGAGGGGCAGAGATATCAAAACAGAGCTACCTTTGCTGGGCTGAGATGTGTTGAGCAGTGTGATTGTCAACTTCCATTACATTTAGATTAATGTGTTATCAGTACAGAAACATATAAAAAACATTTTTGAAGTTTTAAGAGTCAGGGATACCATTAATGATAGCCAAAATTTAATGAGCACTTACTATGCGCAAGGCACCATTCTAACCCTTTACATGTATTATCTTATCTAATTCTCTTAAACAGCCCTGCGAAGTAGGTGCCTTATTATCTGTATTTAACTTATGTGTAAACTGAGGCAGGAGGAGCCTCATTTGCCAAGAGTGCACAGGGGTAGAACTGTTATTCAAACCTGGGTGGGTAGATGCTAGAGCTTATACTCTTAACTCCTGTATTGACTGCCTGTAAAGAAATTTACTAAACATTTTATGTAAAGTTCCCTGTTATTCCATGTATTAGGGTGTAATGAATATTAAATTATAGTCCTTTGTACATAGTGATGTATGTTGTATCTCTCTTTCCAAAATGGAGACTATGTAACTGGATCTTAATATTCTTCCTGGACAACAGGATTATATAGGTGTTTTCCTGTTTGAACGTGGTAAAACAGTAGCAGCTTGGTTCCATCTGACACATCTGGTCTTTAATCCTGTTATTTCTGTGTTATCCGAATCAATTATGGGATTAAAAAGAAAAGGCAAAATCTGTGATCTATATATTGATAATAAAAATACCTTATGGGAGATTTGACTTTTGTTTCCTAATTTGAGCCCCGCTCCTCAGTGAGCTAGCTGGGGAAGATGTTTCTATCTGTTTTTGCACGAAGGAGCTGATGCATATTTGTACAAGGTGATCTGATGGCCTTAGATCTTTGGGGTCTTCTTGCTGAGGGGATTGTATTATCTTTGCACTATTCCTTCTTCTCATGTTGGTTCATTCAGTGGCATTTATTGAGGACCTCCAATGTGTTGACCTCTGGGCTGGGTTTTGAGCCAATTAAAGTGGTAGAAAAAATAGGGCTTCTCTCAAGGAGCTCCATCCTACGCAGTCAGGCATAGTTACAGTAGAAGTCCTTACATATTGGAGATGGAGGTGCTACAGATCTCCAAATCTCCGTTTCTCCTGGGGCACCGAGGAAGAAATTAACCATTTAATGAGAGTAGGGAACACACAGAAGAAGAAGTAAAAGGAAAACTGGATTTCAGGGTGCATCTGAGTGCTCCAGTGGCAGAAAAGGGGACCAGTGGGCATTCAAGGTGGAATGGGCATGGTGTGCTCCACTACCTGAGTACCTGGACGTGAGCAGCTCTAACAGTAGATGGTGGCCTGTTCCACACCAGAGGGGTGGGCTTTATCCTAGGCCTATTCTCCTCCACCTGGAGTAGATGTGCTCTGATTGGCTGTGCCTCAGAGGATACTTGGAGCCAAAGGATAAATAAATAAACATGCCTTCCTAGAACGCCAATGATACTAGCCTTTTAAAAAACCCCAAACATTGTTTTACATTAATTCTATAATCACTGATTCAAGAGTATTCATTGAATGCCTACTATGTACATTGTCCTAAGCCCTGAAATGCAGTGGAGAATAAAGCAGATGAAAATTCTTACCATCAGGGAGCTTACATTTACTGGAGGAAGATGTTATATAAGACAGTGATAAGTTTCGGAAGTAAAATGAAAGCACGAAGGGGCATAGGAAATGCTGGATGATGTTGGTGATTAATTTCAGATGAGGTCACTAGGGAAGCTTCACTGATAAGGTGACTTTTAAGTAAAGGGAGTGAGGGAACAAGCCAAGTGGCTCTCTGGGGAATAACATTTTTTGTCCTAGGGAATGAAAAGAATAGGACTCCTATTATCCTGAGATGGGGAGAAGAGTGAAGAAGAGCCAGTTTGGAGCATAATGTCAGGAGCTTAGTTTTGGACATTGCACAAATAGAATCAGTCAGACAGGTTTCAGTTAGGGAGGAAGATTTACCCATGCCAAATAACGGTGCTTACAGATCCACAGTTTATTGCTGGAAAATGATACAGTATAGCAATGGTCCCCAATATAGCTTTATATCACAGGCAAAGGCTGCATGACAGGAAGGGGTCTTGAGAGACCCGGGTCCAGCTTCAGTTATCCTCTCTCTGCAAGACTGTACTCAGAACATTCTTCTCTCTTGGATCAAGAACAACTGATGTGTGCATGGAACACTTTGGAATTAAGGAGCGCAAAATGGAATGTCAGTCGAGGTTTCTTACACCTTGCTGGTCACATAGACATATGCTTACTACGTAACCAGTCCCTGTGGCAGAGCTCTCTGGGAGTCTCACCAGGACCAGGAGCAAATCGTCCATTGCATTGTTATCAATAAACAATGCTGACAAGCTGATACCAATCTCCCTGAAACTCCTCAGGACACTTTTATAAAGCAACACTTTTGATCTGCATGTCTCATGCCTTTACTGGGAGGATAAGGCTGTTCAGGTACTTTAGCAAAACAGCTCAGGCCAAGTCCAAGACAGCACATCCGTGTTAAATTTGAGATGACTATTAGGACATTCAGGTGGAGGTGTTGGGCAGGATGCTGCAAAGGCAAGTTTGTCATTTGGGGGAGAGGCAGGCTGAAGATACATGTGATGGAACTCATCATTACACAGAAGGAATTTAAAGTGAAATTGCCAGGGGAATGAACGTAGGTTAAGATGGACAGAGTGTGATTCCAAAAGCACTTCAACACGTAGAAGTCGCTAAGGAATAGAATCCACAATGCACATGAATAATCGATTTGCGACCTAACATTTCAAGGACATTGCTCTCATTTAAGGGAACTATCTCACTCTATGCCCCAGACCTCTGAAGGTTTTATTTTTATTTCCCTTTAAGGATCCTTTAAAAGAAATGTTTAAGAAGTACATCTTCAAGCATGAGAGCCACTGAAGGTGTGTGAGTAGGGGAGTCCATTTATGTTTTCCATCATGGCTCTCCTAATGGTGAATGGGACGGTTTGCCCTATGAAGAGTGGGCTTAGAGCTTATTGCATGTGGTAGTTGGTGATACTACATGATTATATATACAATGGTTTGGTGGCTATCATTCTGGGTTGTATAAGCACCCAGGTATGCTAAATATTTGGCCTCGGTCTTAGAAAGAATACACTCATCTTTTATCACTTTATTTGTGAACACGATAATATGTTGTCCAGAAAGTATCTAAAAAGGCTTTCTTTTCTTACCAATGATTTTACTCTGCATTTTCAGCTTTTTGGATTTAATATAGACTTTAGGAAGTTAAAAAAATAGTCTGCAAAGCGTCTAAACCTCCCATGAATACTTTATGTCCTCTGGGTTAATCTCTGGAAAAAGCATTTTTAAGCAGCCTCATGTGTAACCTTCTTGCATGCATATTAACATAGTAGTTTGAATTATTTTACCAGAGGAACTAGGTGCCACTTAAATGTCTGGGCTTCAAAGGTGAGAGTTCCAAGAGGGAACTGGGCTACCAAATGGGGGTATAGACATTTTAAAGAAAATGTTGTCAATTTCCAATTTTCCTGGAACTCTCCCATGTGCTACTTTCTTAGAAGAATAAATCTTTCTGCTCATATGGTCATGCTGGCTTGACCTTCAGAATTAAAGCATTAAAAGGGAAATGGTTTTTACTGTATAAATACATTAAGTAGCAATTGAGATATTTGCATGTACTGTTTCCTAGTAATATTTAGGTTTTTATTGTAAAACATGAAAGTATTCTGTCAGAAAATAACTTTACTTTCAAAGAATATGTGAATGTTAATTAGTAAATATTGGTTAAAAAATTAGAAAAATGGTATATGAGTGTTATATATCAATAAAATATCACTCAAACTGATGTGATGAAAAAGTAATATTATTTCAAAATAATGGCTGGAAAGTTATTTGACAGATGAAATGGTAATTTGAGAATGTGGGAAATTATTCTGCATATACATTATAATATATTTCAAAATATTTTTTGGCTGATAATTTATTTAGCCTAAGCTAAAAACAAAACTTAAATGTAAAGCTTAGTCAAATAGACAGTATTAGAATGAGATTGAACCAGTGTAAGATATGCCTGTAATAATTATGATAATGACTCTAAAATTTTGAGAGCTGTATGTTCCATGTTTGCATTTTATCATATATTTGTATACCCGTTTACACTTTAGAGTACATTATATTACTTAATTCCCATGTCCCTTAGACCAATATGTAATTCATATTGGTAAAATGGAGAAACTGAGGCACAGACAAGTTAAGTGCCTTGCAGTTCAGAAAGAGACAAAATGTCACCTTGATCAGATTATTTCTTGTGATTCCATCTCCAGTGCTTTTCCCTGAGAGTTACACAGGAATGTGTGCAACACGATGTCTAGCTGTATTAGATATCCAATAAATATTCAGTCCAAGTCTGCGTCTTTTTAGATGTACTTTCATACATATGTATATTCCTCTTTTGCTTGTTCAGGAAATAGAGAGGGTTTTCTTCATTATCCCCTTTTTGCAGATGAGTAAACTGAGGCACAGAGTGTTTAACTCAAGATGACTCAGCCGTTTTCAGCTTGAGATGCTGAGAGTGGCACAGCAAGCATTAGAATTGTAGCCCGCCGTGCAGGTCACTCTAACGCTTGTTTCCACGGCACCAAATGGCCTTTTTAGAAGCTACATTATTTTGTTGTATTTTTTTCATCCTAGGCTCCTCTCTTATCTAACTCTACAAAGCAAATTAGATTTATGAGCTGTGCATCTAGGACACGCTCACTGAATTTGAGGTTGCTGATGGATTGTAAACCCAGTAAACACTGCTTACGGAATCCGTGTGCTCTGTGCTGTGTTAGCAAAGATCAGCGGCAGAAAACACGGCAGGTCTGCAGATGCCAAGGCGAAGCGTTTACTCGTGGTAAACTGAGTACAATTATAAGGCAACGAAAAGGCAACTAAAATATTATGCTAGAACTCATGTGGCTGGGCGGTAATCATGCTGGAGCATGACCAGGTGAGGTAAGTCAGGGAAAATGATTTTAAAGCCAGAGGATTCTCACCTGGGAAAAAGAGACAGCAAGAGGAAGTGCAGAGGGAGATAGTTGCAAGGACGTACAAAGTTAATATTCTACCTCTAAGATTATGAGTCTATTATCCTTTCTTGCTTCTAACATTCATAAAGTAATAATAGTTTCTTATGCAAAATTCAAATAATACAAGAAGGTATAAAGAAGAAAATAAACACTGGAAATTTCCTCCACCCAGAATTGGCCAAGACCTCTCTTTGTGCATATAAACACATATATTAAATAGATGTATTGAGGGGGGTGTGTGTGTACATACATACACATATTTTCACACATAATTTTATGCATATGAGATCACAAATGCATGCTACTACCGTCTCCATTTGTCAGTCACCATTGTATAGGGGATGGTTCGGGAATATTCTAAGCCTTTTTTTCCTCTTTTTTGAACATTTATTTAAAAATTTTTATGAATACAGAATAATTGTGCATATTTATGGGATGCTGTGATGTTTTGGTGCAAACATACAATGCGTAATGATCAAATCGGGGTAACTGGGATATCTATCACCTGAAACATTTATCATTTCTTTGTGTTGGGAACAAGGAGTATTCTAAGTCCTGTTTTTAGATATGGTCTACGAGGGATTTGACATAGAGTAAGTGACATGGAAGGCTACCAACTCGTAAGTCCCCTCATGCTTGGGGAAGTGGGCAGGAGGGCAGGGTGGGGCGTGGGAAACGTCACCTACCAGCTGTTCCTGGTGGAGCAGCTCTAAGGATTCTCACAACATGAGCCATTTTTAACTCACATATTTTGGTAGGCAACGCAGACATAAACTGGTATAACACATTTTTAGGGAAAGAGAGCAGAGAGCAAAAGCGAAATATTGACCGTCTTAGAATTCCTTTAAATAGAAAGTTTCTCTCTCAGATTTGTGATATTTTTGAGATAGCTTTCATTTCCCAATGTTCAAAATGCATACAGTGGAGCCCGTCAGAGTCGCCCCAGGACTTGCTCTTTCCTTGTCTTCACACTTCTAATGTTTAAAGTTTCATTAACAAAGCGAACGCTTTGCTTTGTGTTCTTTTGAGAACGGAATCTGGATCCTTAGAGGATGTCATGCCGGGACGGAAAGTGCACTGTCTGAGTGGGATCTGCCTTTGAGCCCGGCTTGCACACGGACAGGAAGCCAAATAATTGATGGATCAACCGAGAAGGAAGGGGCTTTCACCTAAAAATGCGTTTATGAAAATCTGTATCTGCAGTTACTAAGAATAGTTATCTTAGCCTGTGGATAATGGTAAAATTTGACCAATTCCATATTCATGTACAGAATAAAAATGTGATAAGAGTAAGAGAAATGCTTTGGAAAGGCATGTAAGAAGATTCTTGCAAGTTCTTAAATTGATAGCCATGGTGTTCTTCTCAGGTTAGGACTTACAGACGTGTTCTTCTCCCTCTCTCCTCCTGCCCCCTTCCCTTCGGTTCTCTTCCCTTCTTCTCTTTTCCTCTTCCCTCCTCCTTCTTTCTCTTCCTTTTTTCTTTTTCTTATTTTTAAACAGCTCTGTTATTGGCCATCTCTTTCCTTTTGGGGTGAATGTTAATCAAGAAAAGGTTTTTTTTTTTTTTTTGGCAGCATCTGAAATTGCATAATTTTCTTGCCCTCTGCTACCTTTTTGAGTTCATTCCTTATTTTTTTATTACTGCATTTAAGACCAAGACTGCAGTCGTTTTAATTTCTGACAATTTTCTCTCATGGATAGTGGCAGATGAACTTTAATGAAAGTTCTCTAGAAGGTGTCAGTTCCTTTGTGATATTTGGTTGGTATTGTGAAGGTTATGGTGTGATTCTTTTTAAACTTCACTTAAAGTGAGGTTTAGAATTTGAAGACAGGTAAAACAAGTTTAAATTTCCTTATAGTCCTTTGGACCAAATGGCTCATTCTCTTAATAAGTAATTCCCTAGGGAGGAATGGGACCCATGGCATTGGAAAAGAGAGAGACTTCTGGGGAAGGAATGGTGGCTCCTTGCAGCCATTCAAATGGGGTCCTCTACTGTGAGCTCATAGGCATGGCTGATGGTCCCATTCACTCCTATTTTATAATCGATTAAATATCCATATAGGTTAGCTAATATTTTTATCAATAAGGAAATGGGATGACATTTTCCGTCTCTTCTTAGCTGTTTCTCTGCCTTCCATTTTTTTGAGCATCTGAATAGCACAGCTGCATTAAAAACAGTAGTTCATCTATCTCGGTATTCCTGCTCATAACAATGGTACCATGGGACATTTAAAAACAGTGCCATAGCTTTAAACCGGAGGACTGTACCCTGAGCATCATGATATTATGAAAAATCTGTCATGGGTCTAATAGTCATACACTTAATTTATCTAAATATTTCAAATTTAACTACATTTCAGCCTGTACCTTCTCTTGAGATAAATGGCTCACATTCTTTTCAATGAAGTTTTCTTTTCATTTGATCTTTTATAAAATGACATCCTTTATGTTTTAAGCCATTTGCCTAGTGAGTTCCCTGAACAAAATCATGTAATTCCCTTCTAAAGATAGGAATGTTGTCTTTTTTTTATCTCTATTCCTTACCACATCTACAATTCATTCTCATTCAACTCTTTATGTGTGTCTTGGGTCTTCGCTTTTCTGGGAGTTTTGTTTTTTTAATCTCTTCTTTGGCAGTTATAATGTCCCCTGATTATTTTAGTTGTCTTTCGCAGAACTATGCTCTCCTCAGTTAAATCTTTGATAAGTGTCAATTAGAACTGTGGGGAGTGTTCCAGAAGAGGAGGAATCATAATTTAGCACAAGAGTGCCTTCCTGCTTTCTTTCTTTTTCTTCTTCTTTTTTAAAAATTTTCTTTATCTCTTCAGCGATGCCTAGTGTTTTATATATTGACATTGTTGAATGGTGTCCCTGAGCAAAGAGTCATGGTGACCCATGAGCCTTCTTCTAGGACACTGAAACCACTATTTGAAAAGGCTAGCCTCACTGATTTCCTCCCAAATACATTAGTTTCCACATGACAAGGGTGAGCTTCAATTCTCATTTATGTGTCTCTTTCCCCTGGCTTGTGAGTTTTTAAAATTTTAATGGAACATTGGGCATTTCACAATGTTAAAGATCATGGTGATATTTCTGGACTTTGATATTTCCCTTTTCAATTTTAAATTAAAACATTACAGAACAGATGCCTAGATTTACAATTATCCTTTCAAATATGTTTTATTATATCTACTTTTTTTGTGTATAATTTTTTTTTTAATTTCAACATATTATGGGGGTACAGATGTTTAGGCTACATATGTTGCCCTTGCCCTCCCTCCCCTCCTAAGTCCGAGTTTCAAATATGTCCATCCTTTGGGTGGTGCGCATTGCACTCTTTGTGTATGTATATACCCATCCCCTCCTCCCTCCTCCTCCCTCCCCCCCGCTGCCCAACATCCAATAGATGTTATTCTTATTTGTGCACTTATGTGTTGTATATCTACATTTTTTAAACTATTAAAACCCTCTCTTTTAGATCTCTGGCCAAACATACCCATTTGTACAAGGAATCAATGTTTTTTAGTCATAGTAGGTAATCTTTTCATGACTACTTTACATATTATGAGTTGATTTTTCTCCTTGTTCTAATTTATCCCCTTATAATAGTGATTTTATGGGCGATGCCTGCTTTCTCTGTGCAGAGCCGTTTTAGTGTTTCTTGTGATTAGAGTTGCATATGTGTTAAAAATATTATTCCTTATGTGCTTCCACTCTGCTCTCTTTCGGGTTTTTCTCAGAAAACTCAGATGTTTTTAGAATGTATTGTTACATGTAAGTGAGAGACCTCGAGTGAGCATATCCTCAGACTACAGCACTGTTGAGTGAAAGTGTCAATATTTGTGGACCACTAAGTTAAACAGTTTGTATTCTTTTTAGAAGAACCTCAGGAGTCAAAACTTACCAGAAGCCTGTAGAAGCGTAATGTATAATGTGTTCTGTGATGATGTGGCAGCAAAGAGAAGCTCTGGGAAATAAGTAAAGCAGCGCGTGTCAGGATGAAGGGAAGGGAGGGAGATCCCAGTAGACACCATCATCTGACCACGTGGATTATATTGAAGCACATTTTAGGGAAAAGAGTCTTACATTCTTAAATTTTCCATTTTTAGGGTCCCAACATAGTTTCTTGGCTATTTTAAAGTTTCGCTTCCACAGTTATGCATCTGTTCTTATTATTTTGCTCAAATTTGCTTAGAGGAAGAATAGGATTCATCAAGAACTCATAATTGCTAAAACAGGACATGTTCCTTTTGGGCAAATGAAAATTCTTCTTTCCTGTCACTATGACTTATATGCTATAAAGGGTGATTTGAGAACATTTGATTTCAGTGACAGATACAATAAAATGAACTTCTTTTTCCTTGGATGTCCTATAGTTTCTGCACCAGTGTGATACTACTAATGGTACCAGGGAAGGGGATTCTGAGATTTATGAATAGAAGCATCAGTTGTGTCCATTTTGACATTTTGGTCTTAACCCAGAGAACAGAGATTCCTCATTTATCCTCCGGATTTGGCGGAGAGTCCTTAGGGAGGTTTTGTCTTGTTAACCCAGGAGTCACCACGTCACGGGTCTGTGGTGCTCTGTGTGTCCCCAGCAGGATGATGGTGTGGTTGAGATGTCCAAACAGATTTTCATGCTAGGCAAGCCCAAATGGATGAGAAAGGAGAAGCATAGTTACTAGACGGATTTAGAGTTCTTAATATTTTTCGCTGGGAATAAAATTATCCTTCTTGGCCTTAGAATAGCCATGGAGAGGCTTACAAATTATGTTCTTTAATAGGCAGCATTTTTCATACAACAGCATCTCAGGTAATTGTGACCTAGGTGTTTGTTTAGCAAAGAAGCCAGTGAATACGGTGGAGGTCTCGTTAACCTTGACTTTAAAGCTGGCTTTGGTGATGATGCTTCTTTTAGGTAAGATAACATTTACGATGTTAATTGTAAAACAGTCCATAGCAAAATTTAAAGATTGCTTGGTGCAGATCTGATGTTCCTGTGGTATGAGGAGTTGGTGATGGTTTCTCAGAACACGCATTTGACTCCTGCTTCTCAGGAGGTGAGGCAGGTTGCTGGTTTTTGTTGTCCCAGTCCATACTCAAACCATCAGATGCATAACAAAAATGGAGATGATTATTCTCGGTTGTTACTATGTAAAATTTTGTAAGACAAGGCCACATTTAATTATTGGTCAAGATAATTTATTACTTATACATGAAAAAAGGAAAATTGACTTGTAGCATAGTTGTGTGACTTTGAGTATTTTGGACGTGTGGACATGCAGCGAATCTCTTCCGTTCTCTTTCTGAGTCTTCACTCAGAAACATTTGTGCATTTGTCTATCTTGTGAAGATGGCGTATTAGCTGTTGCAGAGGCCTGAGGTAAGATAGTTGATGTGAAGATCTACTCAAGCAAAGCAAGAAATAATTAGAAAGCACGTTCATTCATTTATTCATTCTGTATATCTATTTTTTGAAGGGCATTGTTCTAAGCGTGGGGCATAATCAACACAGAACTAAACCGAGGGAGATCTGTTCTCATGAAGCTGCTTTGCTGGTGGGGATTTACTGAAAATTAACAAATACACACCTGAACAGGATAAATTCAAAAAGTGCTAATGTTCTGAGACTAAACACTGGCCTAGTGAAATAGAACGATGGGAGGCGGGGCTTCTGTAGATGGGCTATGTTCAGAAAAGTTTTCTCTAAAGACATGACGTTGGAGATGGGGTTTGGATGAGGAAAATCAGTCATGTAAAGATTTTGGGAGGTAAGTGTTTGAGGAAAAGAAGGCTTCACCCATAAGTACTAAAGCATTCTTGGTGCGTTCCACGACCCATAGAAGTACTGATGTGATTGGACCATCCATGGTGAATCAGGACAGCTGTAGGAGATGAGGTGAGGGAGGCAGGCCTTGTAGGCCTGGTAGATTTTAAGAACAACAGGAAGTCAACTAATAGAAAATTCCAGAAAGAGGCTAACAGACCATTCCATAGTATTAATTGTGCCAGGCAAGTACAGTCATGTGCCACATCATGACATCTAGGTCAGTGATGGACCACATATACAGCGGTGGTCCCATAAGATTATAATTAGGCTGAAAATTCCTGTCACCTATGATGCAATTGATGCAATGTTGTAGCATAACACATTATACTCATGTTTGTGGTGATACTGGTGTAAACAAGCTTACTGCGCTGCCAGTCACATAAAAGTATAGCACATACGATTATATATAGTACATAATACTGGATAATGATAATTAATGGCTTACTGGCTTGTGTATTTTCTGTGCCGTACTTTCCATCATTATTTTATGGTATTTCTTTTTCAAAATTTTTGAGTTTTTTTTATTACTATGTAATAGATATACATATTTTGGGGGTACATGTGATATTTTTATTCCTGTATGTAATGTGTAATGTTAAACAGCCTCAGGCAGGTCCTTCGGGAGGTATTCCAGAAGGCATTTTTATGACAGGAGATGACAGCTCCAGGCATATTATTGTCCCTGAAGACCTTCCAGTGGACAAGATGTGGAGGTGGGCAATAGTGATATAAATGACCCTGGTCCTGTATAGGTGTAGGCTCACATGTGTGCTTGCGTTTTAGTTTTTAATTAAAAAGTAAAAAATACAAAATTTTAAAAATGTTAAAACCTTATAGAACAGAAAGAGAAAATATTTTTGTACAGCTGTACAATGTGTGTTTTAAGCTAAGTATTATTACAAGGTCAAAAAGTTAAAAGTTGATAAAGTAAAAAAGTTACAATAAACTATGTTGAGTTTATTACTGAAGAAAGAAAAGATTTTGTTTTGTTTTGTTTTTGAAATAGGGTCTTGCTCTGTCATCCAGGCTGCAGTGCAATAGCCCTATCATAGCTCACTGTAACCTCAAACTCCTGGGCTCAAATGATCCTCCCACCTCAGCTTCCTGAGTAGATGAGACTACAGATGCACACCACCATGCCTAAGTAACTAAAAAAAAAATTTTTTTTTTTTGGAGAGAGGAGGTCTCACTATGTCGCCCAGGCTTGTCTCAAACTCCTGGGCTTAAGCGATCCTCTTGTCTTGGCCTCCCAAAATGCTGGGATTGCAAGCATGTGTCATCTTGCCTGGCCAGAAAAGTGTTTTTAATAATTTTAGTGTAGCCTAACTGTACAGCATTTCTAAAGCCTACTGTAGTGTACAGTAACATCTTAGGCCTTCACACTCACTCACCCAACACTCACTGACTCACCCAGAGCAACTTCCAGTCCTGCAAACACCATTCATGGTAAGTGCCCTATACAGATGAACCATTTTTTATCTTTTATACCATATTTTTACTGTACCTTTTCTATGCTTAGATATGTTTAGATACACAAATACTTACCGTTGTGTTACAGCTATCTACAATATTCAGCACAGTAACTTGCTGTACAGGTTTGTTGTCTGGAAGGAATAGGTTATACCCTATAGCCTTGGTGTATAATAGGCTATGCTACCTAGGTTTGTGTAAGTGCACTTGATGATGTTTGCACAATGATGAAACTAACTCAGGATGCATTTCTCAGTATGTATCCCTTTTGCTAAGCAAAGCATGAGTGTCCCTATGGTATCCTGTTTTTAGGGGGATTAGATAGAATAAAATTAGAAAGATTAATTGAAAACATTTTATAAAAGTTGGTTTTCGGAAGAATTTCCAAGAATGAGAGCTGAGAGGGGACAGGGAGGGTTTGGGTTAGTAGAATAGGAGAGAACTTTTCAGAAGAGGTGTAAGAAGATGATACAGGTGATATGTGTACTTTTGGGAAGATATAGGAAGAGAGGCAATGTCTGGTTAAGGATTATGAAGCTGGTACTGGATATTGAATTTAATGTGTCTAAGATTCCTTAAGAAAAAGATAAATTTTCATGAGCACAGATTATTACTAGATAATTCTTTTGCATGGGCTCTGTATGCCACACCCCTTTATTTTATTTCTATTTTCTCAAAATAAATTCTAATATCTGTTTCAGAATAAAAGATACATATGTCACTTGAAAAAAACTTTTTTATTTAAAATCTCCCACAAGATAAGATACTTCTGGGCATGTTACAGCTTACAGGCTACAAAAATGATTGTGTAATTATTTTACCCTTAGTAAATATAGGTTTCCTTTTTTCTCTCTGGTTAACAAGTTCCAAAGCTTCACATCGGTTTTAATTTCTGCAAGATTCTTTATCAGACAATGACATTTGGCTCTTGATTTGAGCAGGCCTGAAAATCTATTTCGTAAGGGTAATTTTCAATAATTTGGCTTAATTAAAATTGTAAATGATGTTACTTTATAATAATGATATTATTCCTGAGGCACATTTTTCTTGGACAGCTATTCTATGCTATTATGCAAATAAGTATTTTTTGACAAGACAAGAACTTCTGCTTTATTCTCCATTATTCAGTACCTCGCAATCATATATTTCCTGATCCGTGGACAGCTTGTGTGTGTATGTTTTATTTCCTGTAATTTTTTCCTGATACAGGATTAAATTGCTTCAGATAAGCCTTCTTGATAAGGTCCTAATGAGATTCCTTTCTTCTTGGAGAAGGAAAAAAAAATAAACTAATCTGATATGTAAACCAAGCTGGGATTTGTGTCTAAAAGGAAATGCAAAGAACACGCAAAAATGGCAACTATATCTGAAAGGCAGGGGATTATAAGAAAGCATCAACAAAATTTTATCAAAATGTATTTTGAATTAATTGCTTGTAACATTCTAAGGAATGAACTCATTGAATTTGGAGCTTGAGGTCTACAGTAGATATTGTCTAGTCAAACGCCATCATTTTAGAGCTAGGAAAATAATTTAACAGTTTGACCATTTTCTTAAGAGCATATTACTAATTAGGGACAGAACAAACACTGGATCCAGGACTTTCAGCTTTTCAAATTTTCCTGACCCCAATTTCTCCTTTTTTATCTTTTCTTTTTTTTTCTTTTATAAATATCATGATCTCTCTGGGATCAGAGATAGCTTTTCTAACACTTATGCCTTTTTTTTTTTTTTTTTTTTGATACAGAATCTCAATTTGTTGCCCTGGCTAGAGTGAGTGCCGTGGCGTAAGCCTAGCTCACAGCAACCTCATACTCCTGGGCTCAAGCGATCCTCCTGCCTCAGCCTCCCGAGTAGCTGGGACTACAGGCATGCGCCACCATGCCCGGCTAATTTTTTCCATATATATTTTTAGTTGTCC
>CAUYSK010028075.1:0-39403 GCA_963575035.1 Avahi laniger
TAGAAATTCTGGAGTTGAAAATTAAAATAACTGAAATAAAAAATTCACTGAAAGGGTTCATAGCATGTTTAATCAAAGAGAAGAAAGAATCTGTGAACATGAAGATATGTCAGTTGAGATTATTTGCTCTGAGGAACAGAAAGAAAAATTAAAGAAAAATGAACAGAGCCAAACATCTGTGGGACACAATCAAGTCACCTAATGGGAATCACGGAATAAGAAGAGAGAAAGAAAGGGACAGGAAAAAAAAATATATGAAGAACTAACAGACAAAAAAATTGCAATATTTTATGAAAAGCATTAATATACCCATTCAAAAAACACAACAAATTTCAAGGAGGATTAACTCAAAGATATTCATATCCAGATACATCATAATGAATAGTTGAAAGAGAAAGTCAAAGAAAGAATCTTGAAAGCATCTAGAGAGAGATGACCCTTGATGTACAAAAAACCCTCAATAAAATTAATTGTTGCTCCCTTATTAGAAACCACGGATGTAGAGAATGATGGAGTGACATATTCAAAGTGCCCAAAGCAAAAAGACTTAAACCAAGAATTTTGTATAAAGCAAACATACTTCTCAAAAATAAAGAAAAAAAAATACGACATTCCCCAATTAATAAAATTTGAGAGTTTTCTTTGCTAGCAAGCTTGCTTGACAAGAAATATTAATGAGATTCAGCTGAAATAAAAGATCACTAAACAGTAGCTTAATTCTTCATGAGAAAATAAATAATACCAGTGCTAGGAACTGCATAGGTCTGTGTGGACACACACACACACACACACACACACACACACACACAGGCTTACGTAGGTATACTATAAGATTGGCAAACACCGCTTCTGGGTTCTCTGTAGCCCGACAATCATCTTTTGCCGTTGCAAGCCCAGATTCTCAGTCTCTATGTCCAAAACAGCAGAATGCCTCCAGTGAAAAAGTAGTGCAAATTATTAATTTACCTCTTCTATAAGAGAGGAAATGTTAGTCCCTTTAGTTTTTGTTTCCACAACTTTCTAATGCAGCAAACAGAAGAGTTTAGTATTTTTTCTGGTCTTCTTAATTGCTCTTGACAAATTCTTCACTTGCTCCAACTTTCTGCGTTAAACTTGGAAGTGAAGTTCTCATCCTTGCATATTTAACCTTTATTTATCTTTGTATTTAAAATACTTCTTCTATGTTATACATAGTTAGTTTTTTGTTATTTTTTGTTTTGTTTTGTTTTAATATTGTCTGACAACCTGTGATTTAATTAAAATTTAAATCCATCTATATTTAATATGATTGCTGGTATTGGTGGGTTTAAAAACTACATCTTACTATTTATTTTCTATTTGCACCACAAATTATTTGTTCGTTTGTTTTTTTCTTTTTCCTTTTGGGTTAATCAAATATTTTATTATACTATTTTGACCTATATTAGCTAATTAATTATGTATGTTTTTATTATTATTTTAGTAGCTTAGTAATTTCAGCATGTATCATTAACTTATTAAAATGTACCTTAAACTGGAACTTTTACTACTAACTAGAAAATGCAACGACATTAATTTATACCACTTTTCTTTCTGCATTTTGTAGTTTTTGTTTTGTTTAATTGTAATCCTACATATATTTTATATCCCATACTATATTATTGTTGCTTTAACCAGAGTCCAGCAATCTACAGCACATGGGCCTAATCTAGCTCCCAGTCTGTTTATTTTTGATCTGTGAACTAAGAATATTATGTTTATGTTTTCATAGATATTTTTTAAATAAAAAGAATGGAGCATATGCATCAGAGACCGTATATGGCTTGCAAATACTTATCATTTGACCCATTATCGAATGTGTTGATTCCCTTCTTTTAGCTATCAATAAAAATTTAGAATTACCAACAGGTTTACCTTTTCAGAATTCTGTACTTCTTTCATTTTTAGGTTCCACCTCAGGTCATTTTCTTTCTGCCTAAAGAAGTTCCTTTAGCATACCTTTTAGTGTAGATCTGTTGGCCATATATACTCTCATTTCTGGTGAATATTTTCCCTTCATATAAAATTCTAACTTGTCAGTTCTTTTCTTTTAGATCTTGTCATCATTTCTTCTTTAAAATCAGCTGTGTATATTATTAATGCTCTTTTTAGAGTAGTTATTTTATTTTCCTTTTGGTTACTTTTATGAATTTTCTCTTTGTCTTCAGTTTTCTGATATTACAATATGCTATAGCTAGTTTCTTTTTTTTCTTGTATTTATTCTGTTTGATATTTATAGAGTTTCTTGAATCAGTAATTTGATGTCTTGAAACAATTTTAGAAAATACTCAGCCAGAATTTCTCACTTCTAATCCATTCTCTCACCTCCTTTTTTTTCTGCTACTCAGTTATTTATATGTTAGAGTGTTTCACCAGGTTTCTGCACTTCCTATGATCATTTTTATTATTCTACTCAAGTGTCTTCTTGAGCTTCAATCAGTTTAATTTGTACTGACCAGTTCTGTAATCCTTTTTTCTCCTATGTCTAATCTGTTATTAATCCTGTCTATTGAATTCTTGACATTTATTTTTTTATTTCTAAAATTTCCATTTCCATTTACAGAAATATATATATATTCCAGAGAATAAATAAAGCACAAATGAGATCTGGGGAATTACATTGAAAAGGTATAGGAAAGATGTTAAAGACATTCAAAAGATCCCTCTATGGGCACTTTGTCCCAATGATCTAGTTTCAGTCTCTGTACCCATACCATGCAAATACCTTGATTCTTGTCTTTCTCTGTGTTCCATTGTGGAACTATATATAGTCCATTGTGGACTATAGATATATATATAGTCCAATGCTCTGGTGAAAGTATTTATTTTTCAGATACAGAATTATCTTATGGTTCACATTTATATTATTTTGGATTTCTGCCATAATTTCAAGTTTTTTCTTCAATAGCTTAAGCCTTCTTTTTTACAGTTCATGACCATTAACTCTATGGTGGATGCCATGTGAGTTTGTTTTTAAATCTTGTTTCTCTTGGTTTTTTAACTTGTGCTATTTTATCTTTTATTTTTCTTGTTATGTTTGATTAAGTACTAACCTTATATAAAGATATTTTGAGGTCTTGGGATATGTTATTTGTGACCAGAAAATATTTACATTTAATTCCCATGACTATGTGGGGGCTAGTAATTCCAAATGACCTAATTTGACCAGAGATTAAAGTGATTTGAGTCTGAAATTAAGTTCTTGTCAGGCCGGTCTATTTCTTATTGAAAATTGGTCTCATCTCTCTGGGTTTTCCTCTTAAAGGTTTTGTGCTTACAATTCTTCACTGAATTTTTAGATTTCTGGTGCCTCCAAGCTATTTTTATTTTTTATATTTGTTTCAATTTTGTAATTGCTTTCGGTAGAAATGTTTTTCATCTTTAAATTATCTATTCCATCATTTTCAAAAACAGAACTCCTATAAGGACATCTCTTAAAATGTAATTATTTAATATTCATAATATTGCATAAAGAAAAAGGAAAATGGAGATCATGGGAAATGAAAAAGTATTTAGAATGGAATATAGGTTTGATTAGCTGGTACTTACACTTTGGTAAAATAATACATGAAGGCCAATACTATGGTGGTTGTGAGCTCAACTAAAGCAAATATCCACAATGGAACACAGAGAAAGACAAGAATCAAGGTATTTGCATGGTATGGGTACAGAGACTGAAACTAGATCATTGGGACAAAGCGCCCATAGAGGGATCTTTTGAATGTCTTTAACATCTTTCCTATACCTTTTCGATATAATTCCCCAGACCTCATTTGTGCTTTATTTATTCTCTGGAGGTAATCCTTCTCTTAATTCTCTGGTCAATTCTCTGGAATGAGGAGGAGGGAAAAAAAAAAGGATGAATGGATGGATGAACATTCAGTAGATAATGACTCAACTTCCCACATGTGATTTCTAGCAAGGAGTTTAAATGTACTTGAGTCTATTATGTTGATTTATCCAGTTCTGATGCAGCTAAATAGATGATGTAGCATACCAGGGATGTCATCACGGCAGAAAAAATGATCTGTAATCTTGGTGTTTAAACATTGAGAGATAATGTGAACAACACCTGGCTAGGTCTCTCTATATGTATCGACAAACTTGGTCAAAAGAATCACAACACGGTCAAAAGAATCAGAATAGCGCATTAATGCTACTACCAATTGCTATCACTAATGCTAATAGCAGCAACAATTGAGAGTAAGCAGTTTGCGGAAGTTCTGGGGGAGAGGTGTAGTGGGTGGAGAGATTCAGTACCTTCCAGTAATTAAGAATGCACTATATTTAGCATGATAAACCATTCACACAGAAAATTGAAGAATACTTGTTATGAAATGATAAGTGTTAAATAACAAAGACTACTCAAACTGAGTATAGAGCCATTAAAATACTCTGAATAGAAGGGTAGGAATCAAAATGAAATGGTTTCTCAAAACTGTTGAGTCAAGCTTTGAAAAAATATGTTAAAAGAAGAGGTATAATGGAGGGAGAAAATGAATTAGAAAAAATAAGCAATGGCTCGAAGTTTAACATAATATCAATAATGTTGAAGAATGACCAAATTAGCTTAGCTAAAGAACGGTAATTGAGACATGCTTTTTTTAATTTGGATGAAGTTGTAGAGGAGTTTGGATGGCCGACCGTGATTACTGTTATACAATATGAATAGATGCATATACACAGATGATATCATATCTCTGTCTCCTTGTGCACGTAATTCATTCTGGCAAATCATTTTTTAAAGGTATTCATAACAATCTTACTTGAATTATGAGAAAACCCTATTTTATTAAAGCAGTGCATCTGATAGGCTGATAATCTCTCTTGATTGCAAATCTACAGAAATTCTAGTAGAAATTTTTGCACAGTGACATGCAGAGAATTCCCTTGCATTAGTAACCATTGACAAAACAGGGGTGCAAGTAGATTGTACTTTTTTTTCCTCCTCATCCAAATGGTGAAATACATTTACATTTAGATTTATAATAAACTGCATGATTTTGTTTTTGTTTCTATGTTTCATTACTTAATAATACATTTCAGCGAATTCCTCCACCTATCTCTTCCTGAGGCTTTTATGTGTCCCATGAAATGTCCGTGCCATTCCAAGAACAGCTAAGCAGCTGTTGGAGGCACTTGATATTGCTCAAACAATGCCCCAGAGCGCTCTGTAATTTCATGAAAAGTCAGTCAGGGGAGGGTGAAGCTCTTAGACATACATAATGGGAACTTTTTCTGTAAAGAAAAATGGGCACCATTGCTTTGCCATTTGCATATTGATTTCCCCCATACTGCTACCTGAGAAAATTAAGAGCTTCCACCCTATCAGTTTCTTAAACAAGTTCTTCAGAATGTCCACATTTATGTCAGCACTTTTTCGACATCCTAATGATGCTTTTGCAAAGACTATGGCATCTATATGGCTTGTTACCAGCCTAATGAAAAGTTGCTTTAGGTGTCAAAATAAATCTAAGAATGTTCTACACTTTAGCTGACTGTAATATATCATCATGGCCTGCTTAAGTAGTATAAACTGCAACATGATAAAGCAGCTAACAAAAACCTATGAGAACCAGTAGCTGGGATAATGGGCATTCAGTGTAAGGATAATATAGCAGCAATAAAAATTTCAATAACCAAAGGTTATATACCATACTTTTTAATGGAGTTCTTGGTTAACTGAGCTTTCTTCAACAGCAGACACCTGGGTAGGTTGACTCATTATAAGAATTCCTCTGATTTTCTTCCCACTTGGAATAATATTAGTGGGCTCCTTCTTTGGGTCCTGAGATTCCCTTTTGTTTAATTGCCCTTTTCAAGAATTAGCTTGAGTCTTATTGGTAAACCTCCAAATTATTTTGCCCCAAAACGTAATTTAATAATTTTGTGATTTTCAAAATAAACATACTGTTTTCTGCAAACTGAAGGGCAGAGCCCCGACACTAAGAAAAACACACTTCCATGTCCACTCACATTTGTTTGACTACTTAGTAACTCCTTTCTCTTAAACTAGAGTCTTGCCGTTTCTGCGATCCATGTTAACCTATCTTACCATTGCATTTGACATCATGGTGTGCTCTTTGCTAGGACTCTCCTTCACCATCATAACCTACTGAAGCCTTTGTCATTTGTCCTTCCCCACCCACCACCCATATCAAATGCCTTTATTTCTATGAAAGCTTCTCTGATAGTCTCTGCGAGAGTTTTTCTCTTCTCCACATGAATGCATGTGGAAGGGGTATTACAGTGATACATAACTGATAGTTCCTACTTAGGCCAGAATCTTCTCTGTATTGTTCAGAAAACTCTCTTATCCAACATAATCAATACTTATGGTTGGTTTGCTAATTGAAAAAGCTTAAATCTGGAATGTTTTTTAAAAAAGATACATTACTTAAATTCTTTATCCTAACCTAAAACAGAGATACATAAAATAATTCTTCAATCTTTTGGTACTGACCATGCCTTTAAATAGAAATCTGATGATTATAATTTGTCATTATTTTTCTTGTATAAACTGCTCCCTAATGCATCATCTATGATTTCTTGGGAAATTTTGCATACACACTGCTTGTATCAAACCATCTCCTCTTCATAAGCCCACTATGCCTTTATGTAAATCCATACAATACTCACCCAGCAAATATAATGTGACTTTCTTTAATGAGATATTGAAACTATCTGGGGAGGAAGGAATGCTCGATCCCACCCCACAACCCCACTTTAACTCATTTTCCTTCCCAAACCACCCTTTCTGTATTGCCATTAAAGTTCACTGTACAACCTCATCTTTATTTGGTGACCTTTCTGCTTCTCATGTACAGCTCTGTTTCATCATTAATGACCTCTGTTGTTTCATCATTTTTCTTCCAAGTTGAATTCTCCCTGTCACAACACACACAAGCTCAGTTCTCTCTCATTCTAGAAAATTCCACCCTCAACCATATTACTTCCGTTGACTTCACCTTATCTCTTTTAATATTCATTCATACTTATTGCAAGAGTTATCTATATTTTAAGATAAAACAAATTATTGAATTTTTTTTATCTAAACCTTTTCCTTTCACCCAGGTGTTCAGAGGCATTGTAATGGAAAAATCTAAGTCTTCTTTTGAGGACTCTCCACAAACCTTTGTGAAAAGGAAAATAGTTAATAACACATCTACTCTCTAATAATTATTTTCTCTCCTATTATTCCATAGCATTTAAAACTTCGTATGGACTTAAGTTGAATTTTAAAACGTTCCTATCCTTTCTTTTTCTTTCTCCTACCCTTTCTTTTTCTCTTTCATTGGCCCCTTTCTTCTGATACATTTGGATGTTACCTAACAACTCACATTTATTTTAGACAATTAGACAATTGTTTGCCCATATGCTTCTTTGATACAAGTGTGTAGGAAGCTCCCAAAAGGACAAAAGAGAATGGCTTATTAGGGATTGAGAGTGAGATTTTTCAAGCCATAGCCAAGGTATTGCCATTTTCGGGTGACAGTGTCAGAGTCATTAAGCTGTGATCACTTAGTAATTTTCTTTTCCTTCATTCACTTCCATTAATGCTCCCAAGTCTTTGTCTATTTTGTTAACTGCTGGATCCATAGTTTTTAGAACAGCACCAAGCACATACTAGGTGGCTCTTGAATAATCAAATTAAGAATAGACTTATTTTTCTACCACTCAATTCTCCCTCTTAGCTTAATGTAAAGTCTTTAAAACTTTAAAAAGCAGTTTCAGCTAGCTCTTCCTCATTCTATTATAGTTGTACTTTTAGATTCTTCTTTTAATCACGTTCGTTTGTCATTTGTATTGCTTTGTGTTTCTGGTTGCTTTGTAATTTTCTAAATGGGTCCTTTCACAGAAACCACGTCAACATATAGGTTTGCTGGAGTACTTCTCAGGTTATGATAACTCTCAATCATTAAAACCATTGACTACATTCCGTTTTTGTTGAAGAATTTAGGTATGGAGGTGTTAAAAGCTATATAAATAATTAATGGAATGGAGACACTTAGATGCATAATTCAGTTGATTCAGACAAATAGATCAGCTATGTTAGAGCCACGGCACTGGCAATAGATGGAAGACTTCTTCAGCAATACTAAAATACAAGGCTGAGAGAGTTACTGGTGTTACAACTAGGATGAATTACTGCGGCCAGCCGAGATATAATAACAGTATGAATTATTGAATTGGCATCTTCCTGAGACAGCTTTGGTCACAGCCTTGCTATGTTCTGGAGATGATAGAAGGAGATTTGTGTGATGTAAATTTATAATCAAAGGGTGTTCAGGATGAAAGATGACCTCCAAGGTTATGAACCTGAGCAGGAGACTGCATCATCACATGAAAAAGGAACTGTAAAATATGAAGCATTCTTCAGTTAGTAGTTGGAAGCGAAGGAATCTCAACTCTCTCACAAATTTAACTCCAGCAAAGTTTCAGATAGGCAGAGATAGAATGTAAGATACCAAGATAATCATATGTCGGGCAGCTCAGATGACGAATGTAGATCTATGTGATATCAGCTTAAACATGTTTCCTGAAATTATGCCCACGATAGGATTACCAACTAATTAAAACCTTTGGGCTCTGGTGAGCACTGAGATTTAAGGCCACACACATACACACACACTCACACATACAAACTGTAATAGCCTTGCAAATAGATAATTTCAGCCACATATATAGTTTAAAACAGGATATTTTGTTAATGTGCTGATTGTTTAATTATAACTAAATCAAGAAGATGATATTATTTTGGAAAATGAACTGAAAAATATGCTTCTGACCTTGCCAACCAGTGGGTTCCCTTTTCTTCCTCTGAGCTCAGCTAGCTGTGTAAGTGGAAGCCAGACACACTGGGGACACATTCCTTCACCACCACAGCTTGACATATTGAGTGATGGAGATGGACTGGGAGTCAGCATCTCCTTCCTGAAAACAAAGTAGCCTTTAAAAAGGGCTGTTAAACTGCTGTCTCGTGTTTGATTATTCTGTCCTCAGTAAAGTCCTCTATTTTTTACTACAAAATGGTCATTTTTATGAATGACATTATTTTTGTCTGATGACTGTTTCTAGAAACAATAGGTCAAAAGCAGCAAACTATAGACCTGAGCTGGAACTATGAAGACAATTACCCCAAATAATAGATCATGGTCAGTTCAATCTAGCAAAGCATCCTCCAGGAAATTGTGGCAGATACTCAGGGATTTTAGGGAAAATCTCTTATAGACATGGTTTTAATTTAATGTAATGAAATAGTAATACATAGATTTATACTATGCAATAAGACATTTTTATGTCTATATATAATTTCAAATTACATATGAAAAATACAGTAACTCAAATTAATGCATTTCTAACATATGATCAATTGCATTGCATTTCCTAGCTGTTAAAATTGTGTTTTATAGCATCAATAACAAATGTAATAAAATGTATTTCCTTATTAGGTCCCTTAACTTTTTTTTTTTTAAGAAAGGCAATAACCTAAAATTGTTATTCTCAATGTAACTTTCTTTTTAAAAATGCTTAATTGTTCTTATATTGTGTAATAAAGAGAACAGACGGTATTGACAAAATTAATTCAAAAAACAAAAACAACACAATTTTGCTCTTTTATTTTCCTCTAAGACAACAAAGATACATCAAGGCAACTGAAAAACTGTCCTAGAAAAAGAAATTATCATTACTTGTAAAGTATCAGAATCAATAAAATATAACCTGTTTGGTTTATTGGCTTGAAGATATTTAGATTACTGCTCTTTCATTTTTAAGTAATTATTTTCAGAATTTTATTTACTTAAATAAAAATTGCTTAAAACTTGTACTCAAAAGACGCAGTGTTTAGCATGTCATCTCAAATGTGGATTATGCCTCCCTTTCCATATCATGCACAGAGGCTGCCCAGCTGTCTTCCCGCCACCTTGCTGTTCTCGAGCCTGGTAAGAGGGTAATGTTACTTACTTAGGAAAAAAAGGGGATCATTTAATAAAATAACTTGTAGAGGGGTTTAGAAATTTCTCTCTCTTGTCCAATTGGGAAATGGATTTTGGTTTCAATTGAGAATAACACTATTTGTTTTTAATTCTGTTTTTAAAACTTTAGAAGCCTATTCTTCCCAACCCAAGATTGCTTGCATCATCATGTCATCTAGTAAAATACTTGGTTGTAATAGTCATGAAGTAATAGGTAGGAAGTCATTTTCTTTTTTATTTCTTTTTTCTTTTTTTTGTTTTAGAGACAGATTTTTACTATGTTACCCCGGCTGCACTCAAACTCCTGGGATCCTGGGCTAAGAGATCCTCCTGCCTCAGCTTCCGGAGTGTCTGAGCCTATGGGCATGTGCCACAGTGCTCAGCCTTGACAGCTTTTTTATTTAAAGAATCCAGGGGAAAAAAACACAAATGGCAAGAGACACAGGTTTAAATAATTTGTATTATAGTTCATTGAATTTTAATTTTATGCATTTCTTTAAAAAAATAAAACTACCCTTAAAGTCTACTAAGTCCAGTACCCTCCCTTCGGCAATGGTCCAGTGCTACAGGCTGACCACATGTGAAACCTGTTTAGGAAAAAAAAAATTTACAAAGAAAAAGACAAATGACAGTACATGTTAATAGATGGTAGGAGTCAGCCACAGTAAAGATCAAGAAAGGATATATTTTATAGGACATGTTTTAAACTTTATTCATTGAAAAACAACTTTCCTTTTCACTCTTATTTTTTTGCCCCCGATATGTATGTGCATTCACAATTAAAATATTTTGCCTTAGATGTGGAAACAACCCAAGTGTCCATCAATACATGAGTGGATTAATAAAATGTGGTGTATGTGTACCATGGAGTACTATTCAGCTATAAGAAACAATGGTGATATAGCACCTCTTGTATACTCCTGGATAGAGCTGGAACGCATTCTACTGAGGTATCCCAAGAATGGAAAGACAAGCACCACATGTACTCACCTTCAAATTGGTATTAATTGATCAACACAAACATAAGTGTACATATAATGGATGTCGGGCAGGGGGCAGGAGAGAGGGGGGAGGAGAGAGAGGGGACGGGTATATACATACACAAAGAGTGCAATGCACACCATCCGAAGGATGCACATATTTGAAACTCGGACTTAGCGGGGGAGAGGGGAGCAAGGGCAACATACTTAACCTAAACATCTGTACCCCGATAATATGCTGAAATAAAAAAAAAAAAAAAAAAAACCTCTCAACAACAACAACAACAAAAAATACTTTGATGGGTGCATAGTTTTGAATTGCAGAGTTGTGTAAGGACATTTATTTCTCTCTGCATTTATTAAGGGTGACTAACGTGCCTGCCTCCAAGGAGCAAACATTTTCTAGATCCTCTGGTTTCTCGGAAACCCATGGACAAGCTTGGCAATTGACATCTTTAAATTACTGATGACCTGTAGTATTAATCCTTTCACCTTGCTGAGACATGTCTGCTCGGCCATGGTAATCAGGACTTTTTTGCTCATCATAATCCAATTAACAAATTGAAAGATAGAACAAGAACTTTTTTTTTTTTTTTTACCAATTCCTCTGACAGGAAGCAGTGCAGAGGGGTTATAATTATGGATTATGTCTTTTATTATACGTTGGAGCAAGCACACATTAGCCTAATTAAAAACAGTGTGAATATTCAACTGCATTGAGCTGCAAATGTTTAAGGGCTGTCTGTAACAGCTGAAAATATATTTTGGTCTCATAGCAAACCTCTTGTCAAGTTGTATGGAAAACTGAGTTCAAGGATTGGGGATTGCATATTTTTGTGTTGGCAGATTTAGCGACACCTCATCATGTAAACACTCACTAGCTAATCTAGGACTCAGAGAGACAAGCATACCTGAATGAACAACAGTATTTTAAAGCGAAAGTTTGTTGAGGTTGACTAATGTAAAGAAATCAAAGATTCAGCGTCACTAAATTCCCTAGACTAGCTTGAATTACTTTTAGATGAACCTATGAATAAACAGAAATCTACCCCAGATCTAGACAGAAAATCCTCCTTCAACACCTTAAGAAGATACCTTATTGCGAGCTGTGGAGATACTGGGTTGGGATCACAGATTTGTAAAGCATTGGCATGCGCTTGCAATACAGTCCAACTCTTTGAAATTAGGCGGAAGATCCAACAGGTGAAGTGGCTTATCTGAAGTTATAGGACAGAGCCGGAAGAGGATAGCCACAAACATGTGGGTGGGTTGCACAATGCCCAGCTTTAGGAGGGGGCAGATCATGAAAATTATGATGAACAATCTGTAGAGCCCCATGTAGTGGCACTGGATGTTTCCATGGTCCTTACCCCATTTCATGACTCTCAGTACTTTCTCAACCTTCCTCTTTTAGCTATTGAATTTTCTTCTTATCAGGATACTTTTCTATCTCTGACCTAAATTCTTTTTATGGAAATGGAAACTGCATTCTCTTTGTTTTATAGAAGGTGTTTACCATCCGACACAATACTTCTGGTCCAGAAAAGGCACCATTATGACTTAACTTTGGTGCATGGATGTAAGCCTATCCGTCAGTGCAACTCACTCTGGACCAAAGCCAAGTACGTGAAATCACTGAGCAATGATAGGTGAGAAAATGACCCTTCTAGTGTGTACAACTATGATGGGGAAAACTCAATGCACGTAATACGTACCATCATCCATTTGTGTTGGCAAAAGAATGCGTGGATCTGGGTCAAGGTGTCAAAATCGAGTTGGATCTGCTTGCTAAACGTAGATCAAATTCACTCCTGCTCTACATCTCTATTTTGAGCTACCATCCTTTTTCACCTGGATAACTCCAACAGCCTGCACTTTGATCACCCATTTCCACAGTTGCCTACCTTTAACCAATTTTCCATAAAGCAGTCATATTCTTAAAACGTAAATCTCATCCTATCTGCTCTCTCCTTCTCTCTAAACCATTTCAGTGGCTACTTAATGCCATTAAAGTAAAGATCAAACCACTTACCATGGCTCTCGAGGTCAGACCAGCTCTCCTGCCCTTCTCCAGCTGCCCTGACGATTTTTTTTTTCCCTACTTATACACCAAGATATCTCTTGTCTTAGCAACTTTGAATCAATAATTTCCACTTCCGAAAAGCTTTTCCTCTTGTTTTTGTAATAATCAATCTTCCTCTTTATCTTGCAAGTTTCAACTTAAATGTCATTTCATTAGGGAATTCTTCCTGTTCCCATCTCACAACTATGCTCTGTACCCAAAGCGAGGCATCTTGTAATATTCTGCGATTTCTCATAATTGTAATTTAATGTGACTTAATCTAATATGTATTTTTTTCTCTAGATTAAAAGTTCTGTGAGGTCCCAGATGCTGTCTTCTGGTTTCATCACCCTGTTCCCAGCACAGAGTACAGTGCCTGCACATAGTGCATAGGGAACATGTGAAAGGAGTGAGTGGATGGGCACTGGGTAGCACCTCATGTCAGCTACACACCTTGGTTTAATTAAATCAAACCTCCCACACTGCGAGGTACTTGAATATCCTGTTCCATCTGCTTGGAATAATCTACTTTATCTTTCACCTTAGCTTCGGTTTAGCTTTCAGAGCCTGGTGCAAACATCGCTTTATGATGTTTCATACCCCTAGGCTGGTTCCTTCTGTGAAACCCTTGTGGCACCATTCCATTTCCGTTTATAACATTTTGTACAATAGTTTTACATTAAATCGTGCAAAAATGTATTCATTACTTTGCTTACACTTAAGCTTCAGTAGTACAACTACCATGTATTTTTTGATTACCAATATTCTAGGTACTTAGAACTGTGTCTGCTACATAGCAGATTCTCAGAAAACGTTTGTGAAATGGATAAAGGAATGAATAATCAGGTGTTTGTTTTTTTTAATGGCATCAAAGTCTCCACTATGAAAAGAATTGTTACTGCATTAATAGTAGTTGTATGTGTGTGTATTAACACTAATGCAGTCCAGATCTTAGTGGCATAATTTACTGTCTTACTGAGCAAAGAGTCTTTAATGTACATTTTCAAAAGCAGACCCATATTTTCTACACTGATTTAAGGTTTTGTTTATTGGCCCAGTTTCTTCTGGGTTCTGTGGAAAGGGTCCCTGCTTCTTGTTCAATTAGAGTCCACGCATTCAGTTATACACTAACTTACGCCACTTGTCTCCCAGATCTGGGAAGGATAAGTTCGCAGGCAAGTATGTCCCACAAATATTCTGACAGCCTCTGTAAAGCCAATAGACAGAAAGAAAGCTGTCACCAGGCCATATTAATGACTTCATTTATACATGGCCTAAACAAGAAACTAAGCAAAGCCATCTGGCTTAGATGCTGAGAAAATGCCTCAGGAGACCATAAAAAACCCTTCCTCAGTATTCTTTTCTTCAGGCTAAATGACCCAATTCTTCCAGGATTTCTTCATAGATTTTATTCTAGAAGACTACATTTCCTGGCCACTATTTCAAATTATAGGAATAAGTAATTCCTTACCAAGCCATACATTTTTTTTTTCAACTCTTACTGAAAAGGAGGGCACATAAACGTACAAAACTGTGAACTGCCAGAGCTTTTAGGATTAGTGGGGATCATGTAAGTACATCGTCATTTTAATAAAGGGGAAACCGAGGCCCGGAATGTCAGCCTAACTGAGGCAAGGCCTCCCCAATAGGTATAATGATTCTCTCTCAGGTACTTATTAGTATGATAGGCTTCTCATAACCCTGTATTGCCATGAAAAAAAAAAGATATTTTTTAAATCCACCAAAATATCTAGATTCCTTAGTGATGCTGACTAATGATATTTCTAATGATCTCTGTTTCATTTCTCAATGACCAAGTGTCTAAAAACCAGTTACTGGTGGCATCAAAACTCGTCTGTGATTCTATTAGGTAGTAATTCCTCTCCTTAAATACTTATCTTCCCTTATGTATGCATGCTAAGGAGCCCTAGCTTTTGGAAAAATACAAATAGAAAAGTGAGGCAACATAGTTTTTAAATGGACAGGTTTATAATTTTCAATTTTGGATAATTTAACACTCATTTTTGGATATTTAACACTCAATGAAGTGGTGCTTTATATATCAACTCATCACAATTTTTATGCAACTATTATTTTGTGACTCTTTTATCATTCTAAAGGAAATTTAAATATGGAACGTAAGAATTCTAGAGTGCTTCAAGGCTGCTGGTTCTTCATGTGGCACTGAAGCTAGTCTTTCAAGAGAATGGGAATAGTGTAATGTCTCAATGAGAGAATTCCCAAAGTTAATTATCAGGCATCAGTAAAGACTGAGAATTGGCAATCTAGGATTCCTCTTACATTTTCCATTTTTCTTCTCACTGGCCCATTATAAGCAAGACAACTTTTCCATTGATAGTATTATTAGTAAGTAAGTATGACAATTATAGAAACCATTTAATTTGTGATTCTGTATTCCTGGCACTGTGCTAAGTGATTTATATCATTATCATATTTAACTTCATTACTCTATGAGGTCAGTTGATAAATACCATTATTATCCCTATTGGAAATAATGAAAATTATAATCCTGACATATTATATAATAATTATAATACTAATGAAAGTAAAATCTCAACTATAGGATTTTTAACTCCCTTTAATAATTATTTCAAAAAGAAATCACATAATATCCAAGATACATGAAAAAATGTGAAATGTCATGCAAATCAAAGCCACAATGAGATAATAATTATGTACCTATTAAAATGGCAAAAGTTAAAAGATGAGTACACAAAGTGTTGGTGAGTACATGGAGGACCTAGAACTCTCATACGCAGATGAGGTGAGTTTCAATAATTCAATCTTGGAAATGACTCTGGCAGTTTCTTACAAAATGAGGCACACATCTGTCATATGATTTGGCCATTTCATTCCAGGAAAAATGAAAGTTTATATCTATAAAGATGGGTACAAGAATGTTCATAGCATCTTTGTAATAGCCCAATCTAGAAACAACATAAACAGCCCTCAAAAAATTAATGAATAAATAAGCTATAATATATCCATACACTGGGACACTAGTCAGCAATAAAGAATGAGCACCTGATACTTACAACCACATAAATGAATCTCAAAATAATTATACTGAGTAAAAAAAACCAGACCAAAAAAAAGGTACATACTGTATGATCTATTTATATAAAATTCTAGGAAATGCAAATGAATGTACAATGACAGAAAGTGTGGATCAGTGGCTGCCTGGGAATGGCTATGGGAAAAGACAAAAGAAAGGATTTGCAATGGGATATGAAAGGATAAGGAGAATTTTGGAGCGGATGGATATGTTTATTACTTTGATTGTGATAATGACCTCACAGGTTTTACATATGTCAAAGCTTACACAATTATACACTTCTACTGTCTGTCAATTATGTCTCAATGAAGCTGTTGAAATAAAGTATAGAATTTCATAAAAGTACAATTATCATTAGACAAAAATATATGAATTAATCAACTCAAGAGGTTAGAAAATGAAGCAATGATTTAGAGCTAGCAAAGCAAAAGGAAAAAACTAAATAAAAATTCCAGCATTGATGAAAAGTTATAAATTTTTGAAAATTAAAGTCAATAAATAAATCAGAAAGAGTTTTTTTTGTATAAAGGAAAAAATATATATATAAATGTCCAATTAGTGAAGCTAATTGCACACAAATGTAAGAATTAAAAAAAGGAAGATTAATAAGAATTAATAAAATAGTCAAAAGAAAAATTTGTCAAATCTTATGAAAATAATGTTGGAAATGTAAATCACTAGAATAAAGTTCTAGTAAAATTAAAATAACAAAATTGACTCCAAAAGTGATTTTAAAAATGAAAAAAGAAAATTCAAGCATGTAGGAATTTAGAAATGTATTAAACAGTAATTTTGAAAATTAGGCATAATTTTTTTAATTGGTTATTTCTTGCAAACCTTTACAAAATATATATTTCCTGAGAAATGTATGTTATTTATAAGCATATGGCCAGGGCACAATAATTTAAACACTGTGGGATTGTTCAGGAACAAATAGACACATCAATGGAAATACATATTTAAAATACTCTTATATGAAAAGTTAAAGAAAATAAATCAATTACAAAAGGAAAAAGATAAATGGAAAAAAGACAATGAAAAGATTAAGCAAATATTTCTATGATTTGTGGAAGCTATCCACTATTATTTCATATTCATCAGCTTAATGAGTAATAAAAAGATTGATCAAGTTTTGTGTTGTGAAAGTACAAAGAAACTCAGTATGTTCTCATTTTTTATACTCTTTATGGACGGTGAATTGGTACCATATTGCCAGAGGATAATTTAGCAAAGACTCTAATTAGTAAAACCTGTGCATATCTTTTGACTCCAAATTTTACTATTAGAAATTATTCTTAAAAATAGTAAGAAGAGTACAAATATGAGTGTGTGTATTTATTTATGCCATCACAGTGTATATTTGGAAAGGTTTAGGAGAAGACTAAATACCTACTAATGGGCACTGGTTAAATAAATTAGAATATATCTACACACACTAGTATGCTATGTAACTGTTAAAATGTGATATATATATATATATATGTATGTGCGTGTGCGTGTGTATAATATATTTATATATAAACATGGAGAGATGTCTTTAAATATTACTGAATGAGAAGAAGTAGATTATAAAGTAGAAATTAGGATATGGTCCCATTTTTAATCATATTTGTATTTGACTTATACACACACACATACACTCACATACATTCTTCTCTTTTTCAATTTCTAATATATTTTAGAAAGGTGAGATAATTGTAAACTAGTCTCAAAATGTTAATGGCAATTATAATAGTAAGATTTACATAATATATTTTATTTTTTATACTTTTTGGTCTTTTTTTAAATAGTAAAGTTTAAAATTTTTCATAGTATCAGAAGAAAATTTTTATTTTAGGCACATTAATGATTTATTTGAGTAACCTCTTACTCTCTGGGTGAACCAGAGTTGTCATCTATGAGTTTTGCCCAAAGCGGATAAGGATTGTGATTTTGATTTTGTGCATATTGCTAACCCATCCACAGAATGAGCAAGAAAGCATTCAGCGAAGGAAGCTGTTGTGTGGGTAGGGGTGGAACGTGGTATAGAGGTCTGGAGGAGACTGCTGTCTGTCTGCTGAAGGTGCTGATGCTACACTGCAGAATTTTTCAACTGCATTTGCAAGGAAAAGAGAAAGAGAAACTTTTTTTATTTTTCCCAAACCATAAGTTTACCTGGGTTTGTGAGTATATGGTGTTTACTGAAATTAAAGTTTCCACACCACTGTCGATTTTAATTTATTTTCCCTCCTTCCTTGAAACCCAGTAACCTAAAAGTTTGAGAATTGGCAGAGACGTGTAGGAACTCAGGGTGGCATGTGAAGAAAGAGTCTATTTGGAGGTCCATTAGGAAAGACCTTGAAAGCTACTTGCAGATTCTCATCTCATGGTTAAAAGGTTGCCATTTTTTTGAAACCAGTAATCACACATTCTGAAGCCAAGCCCTAAGCTGAAATCAGACAATCCACAAATATTATAGTGCTCCAGTTATAATCCAGCTGTGCAGGTGAGTATAAAGTAGAGAATTCTTCTTTGCTATCCTACTGATGTGGAGACATGACCCACTAAACCTTAAACAATTACACCAGGCCGTGTGTATACTGCACACTAGAAGAATACAAATAGTGCCTGGTGGGTGTTCGGTGGCATGATTTTGTTGAGTCATCAGTTAAAATATATATGTTAAGCAGAGAAGAAAAACTTCATCCGAAAACTGAATCTTCCAGAAGGCTGATGGCCTATCTTTCCAAGAGGATAGCATCAACGATTACCCAGAGAACGTCTGTATCCTGAATCCACGGCACCCTCACTGTTGACGCCCTGCCTTTCTGCTCCGGAGTCCATTGATAGCGACAGAAACAGCTCCACATCTCTCACAAACCTTGCTCATCTTCATTCCCACTACTGTTATTATCTGAGTTCAATCTCTGTGAACTTTTGCTTGAATTAAAGAGTTGCCTAACTGATGTTCCTGCTCCTTACTTTGTCCTCTTCTGATCAGTTTACCCAGTGCAGTCTTTCCAAGATGCATCTCCGACTCTACCAGTCTCCTCCCTAAGATGCTCCATCAGCTCCCCAGTTCCAGCAGCATGAAATCCGAACCCCATAGGATGACACTTGCATTTCTTTATGGTTGATTCCCTCTGCTTGTCTCTCCAGCATCATCGCTACTGGTCTTCATGAAGATAAAGTCACTTTTTATCTTCATCCTGAACTATTGCTCATCCCACAATTTTTGTTACCTTAGTGGGATGCACATGTTGACCGTCCCCCAGGCAGATATGCCCACGCTGCCTTTTCTACCTGACTGACTTCGATTCATCCTTTAGGATTCAGTTCAGATGCCACCTCCTCCAGGAAGATGTTTTGTCTGACTGCACACATTAGGGGTTTGTAGCCTTCCATCTCTCCTGTAACACTCCATAAGTATCTCTGATTCAGGGCTCCTCACAGTATCTGTAACAGTTTGCTTTCCCAGGTGCACTGTCAACCCCTTGAGGTCAGGAACTACATCTTATCCATTGTTGCATCCTAAAGCAGATTCTCACCTTATGTCCAGTATATAGTGGGTGCCCAAACATTTGTTAAATTCAAAAACAAATGAATGAATGGTGAAGAGTGTACATTATAAATGATATCATTGACATTTGAACACCATCGTGAATGTAGAATTAAATAGCTATATAAGGGAATATTGAGTGATTATAAGAAAAATAATAGATTTCAAAACCAAACTTTTTCAAAATTATATTTTATTTAGTGTTCAATCCACACATATTAATAGTCATATATCATTTATATGTGCATACAATATAATTGACATTCTAATTCACATTAAGAATATGAGAAATGTATGCATACATATGTATGTGTGTATATACATACACATATATACAAATATATACATATGTGTGTGTGCATATATGTACATATACATATATGTGTATATATATGTGTGTGTATACACACACACGCATATACATTTCTTATATTCTTAATATGACTTAAACTGAGTTCCTATCAGTGTGCTCAATTCACCAACCAAACCTACAGCTCATAAGAGTTTGCAGTTCTCATTGCATGTTTTCCTACGTTTAAGTCATCATTAGGTTCTTGAGGACGTAATCTGTTATTTTGCATGCTACATGGTGCCTAGCACTCTTTTAAACACGCAGTAGTTACATTGATGTGAGGAGATGTATTTGATCTCGTGGGTAAAGAAAGGGGTTATTTGTTCTTGAGAAGTAGAAGTGTAGGTACCAGGAATTCAGAACAAGCCCAAAGCACCAAACTTGATATTTCATGAATTCAGGAAAGTTTTTCAAAAGAAGATTAATGCACAGGAGTTGACGTTTTATTAATAATTTCTTTCTTGAGAGACTCAAGCAGCTTGGGCTGTTTTCAGCTCTTTCAAGTCCTCTCTTCTGCTGATGTAGTGAGAAGCAGCAGATTCAAAGTAAAGCTAAAAGAAGCCTGAAAGCTCACCCTCTGGGCAGTCATTTTCAGTATTTATGAGAACCTGTAAATGGCCAGAGAGCTGGTGGTAGCACCATCGATTCTATTTTTAACAGTTGACTTCCTTACGATCAATGGAATTGACCAAGCCAACTGTCAAGTCAGCAGCCAACAAGAGGATGGCCACACTGCGGTCCATTAATGTGGCCTGTGGCTCCAGGTGGGTACACACCGCCAACAAAACCTTGAACCGGGGAACACATCCCCTGGCACCAAATAGGCCCAACCTCTTCTCTCAGTGCCGGCTTGACCCCATTACCATAAACACTTGGTGGACAAAGGCCCAGAAGTAGATTATGCAGCTCTTTAGCACCCTCTGGTGTCCAGTCTTCCAAAAACCCAAAATTCCCCTGGGTTCTAAAAAATTGGACGATGAACCTTCCTGCCCAAAGCTATGTACCTCCTTGTGATGTGCCGGCATCCAGAGTAGGAAATTCTTTTACCGGACGTTGCCACTCCTGTTGACTAAAGAAAACTACCAATGGGAATTTTTTTCCCCTCAAACTCTCATGTAATTAGGAGAATTAACATCACATAGCCAGTGCATTTTTGAGTATAGGTAATATGAAAAGTGCTGCTTTTAAATCTGAAATACATTTGGGGGTTACACAAAATAAAGTTTTCTAGAAAAGAATTTGTTTATATAGAAATCATTAACTAATTCAAATTACTTTAAGAAGAGGATGGAAGGGTGTACTAACAAGCAGTACTAACCAAACTAGCATGTTTATTTTAATCACAGGACTTCTCCTCCTCACGCTTACGAACTAAATAATGCTGTAATGGAGAAATGCTGTGGAGTGGGCATCAGATCTGGGCCCTAGGCTTGATTCCTCTTTCAGATTGAGATGTGACTTTGGGCACATCACAATCTCTATGAACCTCAGTTTTCTCAACTGTGAAACAAGAATATAGGTATAGATCATCTTGAAGAAATTCGGAAATATAAGATCATATGAGGTTATCAGGGTTTGGGTTTCCATACCGCCCGGAGATGGCTGGCTGGTGGGTACATGGGGTTTGTTATCTACTTGCACATAGGTTTGAATCTTTGCATAATAAAAAAATGTTAAATGACTTTCAGTTGGAATGAATTTTTCCATGCTCCCCTGAATATCAAATTAATGAGACTCTACAGTAATTCTGAAAACATAGGAAGAATGGTTGATTCTCATTTTAGACTCTCTCATGATTATATATATTAGAATGAGCACTGGTAGTTCAATGAAATTTTCCTTTTTAAAAAAAGTGGCCTCAAGCAATGTATGAGAAGAAGTGGATTAGGGAGAGGGATTTCTGCAGAAAAGTGCCAAGTGTTCTTCATATAAGTTTTTATCATAACCATGCTCACTTATTAAGATCCTACTAGGTACCAAGAGTTTTAGATACCTCATTTTATTTAATCCTCCTAACATTCTTGCAAGGTAGATTTTATTATTCTCATTTTGTAGGAAAAGAAACTAAGCCTCAGAGATGCAAAGCAATTTGTCCATGTTAACACACAACGTGTAGAGCTAATAGTCAGACCTAGTTCAGACTGAACCCAAAGCCTGTTTTCACTCCATAGAATACCCTCTTTTAATTTAGAGAGCAAAGGTGAGGGAGAAGGAATTTCTGAACCCATTGTTCTGGCAGAACAGCTCAAGGATTTCTTTTTCTAAGAATAGATGGTCGTAAGAAGTCCTAGATGCAGGAAGTCTGGTGTGTGCAGGGAGGGTGTGCAAGCTGATGAGGGGTCCTCCCCATTTAGTGACGCACAGCTATAGCACAGGAGCTATGTTCTCCACAGATTTTAACTGAGCATCTACTGTGTGACATACAGTTCCATGGTGGTGAAATAAAACTGGAGTTATTTCTTTAAAAGCCTCTACATGTCAGAAAAACATCACAGATACCTCTAACTGGGATTTAGGAAAGACCTTGCTATTTTCCCTTGTGGAAGAACTCACCACATTGTGGTCTGCAGAGGAGGTCAGCATACTTGGCAGAGTTGGTGCCCATATCCATCTGCTCTTTAGCCTCTGCAAACAAGTAAGCCCTTTGGTCCCACACTTTGGGAAGTGAGCTCGGGTCACAGAAGAGTCGGAATGTTTTCACATCTTTAAAGAATTATGGAAATTCTGTGGCCAAAATTGTATTAAAATCACTCTGCAGTCACAGTGATACATTGCCAAGAAGTCTAACACCTATCTGGATTTCAAATTGTCTCTCTGCTCTACCTCCTGTACCAGCATACCTCACTCCAACTCACCTGAGAGACAAAATAGCAGGACTGATGTTCTAAGACCAAAGAGGGCTCACTGTGTACATAACCTCCGTGGTTTGTCTTGGTAAAGAGAAAATTAAATAATTACCTGTTAGCTGAAATTTCTCTTTCCTTTAGCATGGATTTTTCTTTCTGGACATTGAAAAAATTTTTTTCAACATCCCAGATGATGACAAGAAGTCTATGGTATTCCCCACGATTTCCTCCAGTTAACGTGCCTTCCTGGGCAATAGAGGAAGCCTCTTTGTCACCAAGAGTGCTGACAACTTTGAGAAGGAAAAAGTGGCAAGCCTTGGAAAGAAAGAGCCATTTTCCCTCAATGATAGGTTGTAAATTCTTGGCACTGTGGGTCTTCAGCATTTTTATAGTTGGACACTCTCTCATGACTTGCAGACCTGGAGATAGAGATGGAAACAAAGAGAGAGAAGACACAGAGACGATAGGAAGAAGAGACAAAAACAGCAAGGAAATAGAATGGAATGCACAAAGGCAAATGCAAAGACATTTTCCTCTTGCAAAGCTCCAGAGATATTGCAAATTCAAGCTTTTAGAAAAGCAAACAGTTTTATCATATTTTTTCTTTCCATTTCTTCTTAGCTTATACTAAATCCTCCATTTTCCCTTCTAATTCTTTATTTCAGGATCACTAGATTCTACTGTGTTTGAGAAAAAAAAGTAGGCACTATAAACCTAAATTATAGCCAATCAGATTGTACTCACAGCTCAACTACTAGACAAATTGCAGCTCATGAAATTTGCTGTGGGTCAGGAGACTGAGTAATTTTATTTTAATCAGTCTTATTTGAAGCTGGAATGCCTTTGAGGCAAATCCTCTGAACAGGATTTCAGAGGGAATGTGGAATGGTCTTTTTTTCCTCTCTTTCCCCTTGTTTTCTTTTTTCCTAGTAAACTGTTTCAGGTTTCTGGCAGATAATGAGAAATGAAAGTTGAAATCGTCAAATTTTGTGGCAGTTATGAATGAAGGGTGTCCAGAGCTTAGGTTGGCTTCAGCCTTTCTTCCGATGCAGGATTATGCTCTCCAAATCCCCTCCTCAACACTCATTTACATGGTGAAGGTGACACCCAGGCCCAGCCCCAAGACCACAAATGCTCTGCTGATCATCCAGCCTTACAGTGGTTCAGATTTCTGGAACATTATTTCATGTCACAGAAGGCCTTACAGGCTGCTGCTAAGTTGGATGCCTGGATATCGCTGCAACACAGCCGCCACCTCAGGAAGTAGGGAGCAAATAAGACCTTTTCAGAGTCACAGAGTATGGGATGGACACAACAATAGCAATTCTCAGCGATCCCGCAAATTTGTAATGCGGTATTTGCTACCTCTCAAAATACAGTCACACCTCCAGCGAGGGACAGGCAATGGTCACTACTTCAGGCCAAAGGACAGGGTAAGTGTCTTATTATACAATCTTACCTCCTCCGACTTTGAAATATAGTATGTGGAAGAATCCATACAGTGCTTAAACCTGTGACTGGGGAAAGGCCTGCTTTCCAAGGAAGGGGATTTAGCAAAAGCCCAACCTGCTGCTAGATGTCTGCTCACCCAAGAGCAGTTCTGAGTGACCAGTTTTGAAGAGCAAGCACCTTTTGGCTCATGTCCACACCACATGCATAAAAATATTTCTTGTGCGGCTGGGCGCGGTGGCTCACGTCTGTAATCCTAGCTCTCTGGGAAGCCAAGGCGGGCAGATTGTTCGAGCTCAGGAGTTCGAAACCAGCCTGAGCAAGAACGAGACCCCGTCTCTACTAAAAATGGAAAGAAATTAATTGGACAACTAAAAATATATAGAAAAAACTAGCCGGGCATGGTGGCGCGTGCCTGTAGTCCCAGCTACTCGGGAGGCTGAGGCAGAAGGATCGCTTGAGCCCAGGAGTTTGAGGTTGCTGTGAGCTAGGCTGACGCCATGGCACTCACTCTAGCCCGGGCAAAAGACTGAGACTCTGTCTCAAAAAAAAAAAAAAAAAAATACTTCTTGTGGGAGTAGCTGAAGAGCTGAAGTAGTCTATGCCATTCCTCTTCGTTCCAATATTCCTTATCCTTTATGTTTTTCATCTCTGACTTCCTCACTTTTTTTTTTAGATCAAAGAAATTGATAACTGTCACCAAATAATCCATGATAGCATTACTCTGGCAAAGCAACACACAGAGAAACACACAAAAGATCAGTTTGACACTTTAGGAGGCTTATCTACTTACTCATGCCTAACTTAATAAAGGAGTATGAGCCTTCTTTTAAGGCCAAACACAAAGGACAAAAAACATGAGAAGATATTATTAGCAACATCAAGCAGCTAGGGGCCCTAGGTGGCCAATTATCTGAGGGTATCAGGTGCACCAGGAGTATCTGCACCTTTCTGCCAGGATGGGACAAAAGCTGGCAAGAGACCTAGCTGGAGAGTCCCTTCTACAGTGAGATGATAACAGACTGTAATCCAGTAAGGTCACCCACCCCCTTTGATACCAAAGTTAGCTAACGCTTTTTTAATACTTACTTCGTGCCAGGAACTGTGTTAAGTGCTTTACACATGTTACCACATTTAATTCTCACAACAGTGCCATCCCCACAGTATACAAAACAAACTGAGACACAGTGTTTCTGTCCCATGCTCAAGGTCAACCAACTAGTAAGAGACAGAATCAGGATTCCAACTCAGATGGTCTTCCATTTCTAAGAAGTAGAGGAACAGGATTGGCTTTCTTGACATGGGTCTGAGAAAAGAAACTTTTCTTTCATAATTTTGAGGAGCTCTGAATGGGACTTTGTGTAAATCCTCAAAATGAAAGCAAAATATTCATTTCTTAATGAATGAGTGAATTAGAATCGCCTTCCTCATAGCTGAAAACCACGTTTTTTAGGATTTTTGTTTGTTTTTGTTTTGTTTTATTGCTTAATTGTGACTCCCTGAAAATAATAAGTGTGTTTCTAATAAGCTCTCATAGTATCTCTTAATGCTTTTGCTCCTTTATCTTTTTTAATACAAAGAATTCAAGAAAAAAACAAGAAAAAAATAAAACATGCCTATCCAAGCATCACTTCTCTTCATTCACTTTTCACCAGGAAACACATATAGTTTGTGCTAAGAAGGTTTTTTAACAGCAGTAGCAAAAAGTTTTCAATGAGATTTTTAAGAACTTGATTTTATTACAGGGCGAGTAATTATCACAAGCATTTAACAGTCATTTAAATGATTTTTCTACTTCATTGTAAACTCCTGAAGGATACGTTTATTTGTTGGAGTCTGAGACAGATTTTAAAATGTATGATCCTCAATTTGTATTTCCCCCAGCATCCCCAAACTCTGTCTTTCCTCTAAAACTTTACTCACTGCTCCGATGCATTCTGTTGACTGAAAACATTCTCCACATAAACTTCATCGGGTTAGTGTTGAATTTCTGCAGTGAATGCGTTTTTCATGATTAAAAGTCATAGCAGGCTTCTTGTCTGGGGAACACAGTTCTAGGGGAGCAGTCATTCTTAGTTATGAGTTCCTAAGTCACAAATAGTTTAAAACTTTGAATCACTTCGAAAAACATAGATTTAGGAACAACATTGTGGTGCTATGACTTTGGGACAAAGTATGTACTTTGCAATTTTAGTTTTATGCAAATGTTGTACACAAGTAAGACATTCCGATTCACCTTATCAGTCAAGGTCCCAGTAGGATATGGGTGGAAGACACAATTTACGGTAATTCCAGAGAGGTGTAATTACAAAGATGTAGGCTGGTACAGAAGGCACGTAAGTAGTGGGGGAACCTGGGAGTAGCAGGAGAGGAGATGTTATCACCCCCAGCCTGACGGGTAAGGAGAGGAAGGAGTTACTAGGATTCGGGATGGTGTTGCATTAAATAGGCCACCTTGAGAAAAGCAGTGGTCTTCTGTTGAGGAACACAGATATCCCAAGGAGATCTTTCAGGGAAGGAGCCAGGTAATAAATACCCCACCTTCCCCTCCTGCTTCCCTTTTCCCATCTTCCTCTTAGGCTTCTATCGAGTAAATCCAAATGGAAACCAGATGACATGAGGACCCCTTAATGTAGTCCATTACGGATCTGAGAGAAAGATGGAGACCATGGGGAAAAGTTCTTGGAGTGAAAGGAAGCTATACTGCATCACCTGTGACCCTGTAGTGCCATAGTGAATGTCTGACACACCTGGTTTCAATATCTGCTCTGGCCTTAGCATCTGAATTACCTTTGGTGAGTTACCTGAAATCACTAAGCCCTGATTTCTCCTCTGGTGTATGAAAATTCAAATTTCTCCCTTGAAGGGATTAGATGAAACAATATATGTATATCATCACCGAGCCTAGTTCCTGGAGAGAATGAAGAACTCAAGGAGGACATATTCCTCCCCAGTCCCTTTCCAAATGGCAACTGGTTTTCCAACTATTCTTACTCTCTTCCTGGCTCCTCCTTCAACAGAAATCAGATAGACACAGAAAGAACATCTTACTTCTTGAGAAAACGTGAAGATATTTGTTAAGAAATTGAACCCACAACTTTATCTCCTTTACAGAAATGCTAAACCAAATGAATAAACCAGCAGTGGGAGAGTAGTTTTCTGATGATAAACGTCAAAGAACTGCATCTGATCAGACACAAGTTGATGAATCTTGATTTTTCAAAAATACCTATTTTTGAAGTAATCGATAAGGTATGTTTCTCAGAAATTTCTGCTCAGTGATTAACTGATGCTCATAGGTTACTGAAGTGGGAGCCCCTTTGTTTCAGTGATGGATTCCCATGGAGACAGCCAAGTCTTTTCCAGTAGTGACACATCTCCATTCACCTGGACCTCCCTAGACTATATCTTAGCTGTTTTAATTAGAATTTGCAAAGTAAAGCTGAGTCATAACACCTGAAGAGGCCATGCAAAAGAGACAACCTTTTAACTGATAAGAAAATGATAAAGCGTGAAATAAAAATAGTTTGAGAGGCAAAACTGGAAAAAAGATAAATTCCTCTTATCCTCACCTTTCTTAATATTTATCAATAACTTTCTCACTTGCACCCCGGAAATTGCTATTCCTTATAGGGAGAACTAATTTACTTACTTTAGTCCATCAATAGCAGATATATTTCACATTTCTTAAACACTTTAGCATTTATTTAGTCTTTCTTGTGTATTATCCCTAGTAATCTTCAGAACAGCAAAAATGGGTGTATATATATATATATATATATATATATATATATATACACACACATTTTTTTTCATTCCTCTTCACAGATGAGGAAAGTGAGGCTCATGGAGATTATACAACTACTTAGTAACAAAACCAGGACTCAGTCAACAAGCATATAGCATGTAATATCATTTTAACATTCACTCAAATTTTAATCTAAAAATTTCTATGAACCAGACACTGTGTTAGGCCCACAGTTTAAACAGTATAATGATTAAACCATTACCTCTTCCCTCAAATAACATGTTCCCAGCCCTTTGCTAGGTTCTAGGTAAAAGCTAAGAGTGATAATGCCTTGAGCCAAAACAATGATTTGAATCTGGATTTTTAATTATTCAGTATTTATATATGATTGCTGTTCCCAATAATCCACATGTTTCTGTAGATGTTTTTCTCGGTTGGTATAACAGATAGACACAGGAATATCTGATCTCCATGTTGAGGTAACACAACTGATCTCACTCACTCTTTTAATCAAGCATAAATTGAGAAATTAGAAATCCCAGAAAAAAAAAATCATAGCTACTGGTAGATTTAGTTCTGCTACATATAGATATTTATTTCTTCTCCTATTCCCTTCCATTCTTCTATCCTTTCTTTCTTCAGTATCTCCTTATGAACATATTTATAGAGCAGTGCTTTATTTTGTTATAGGTTGAAAATCAAAGCTAATTTGAAAATAAAAATTTTCATCTATAAGAAATTTCCAGTTTAAAGGGGAAACATGCAATCAGATCAACAGTCATAAAATGTAATTGTCCTGAGATGTTCAAATATAGAATTCTGTGGTTGCATAAATAAGGAGTTTTCCAGATGAAGAAGAGGGTTCATGCAGATAGAATGAAGAGACAAAGAGAACTCTGAGTGGCAAGAAAGATTGATGTCTGTTAATAAGGGGGAGAAGGATGAAGGGTAAAAGGTTGGCCTGAGCAAAATATTGAACAGTTTTATCAACCATTCTGTGAAAACCCACCAGCACCAATCACCTTGATTCACAAGAAGACAGGATAGAACTCTGTGTCAATGAAATCGATCTCTCTCTGTCTCTTTTTTTCTCATTTTGAAGGATTCCTTTGTTCTATTTTAAGTGGAAGGTTCTAGATGAAAAAGTCCTTGACTAAAACTTAAAATTTCAGGGCTCCATGCAACACTGACATTAGATTAACATATAATAAGAACTAACTAATGAAGATGTTGAATGATGAGGTGCTCAGAGAAGGTAGGGCCTGCACCTTTGAAGGATGGTTTGGATTTATTTTAGATTTATATAGAAATTATATTCAAAAGGGAAACATCTGCTATGGCCTGGGTACGTTCATCAGAACAGATGTGTGACCAATCAAAACAGTTGCTAGAAGTACATCCTGAAAATCAGTACTGGCTGTGAAGGAAGGAAAAACGCCTCTCAAGACTGAATGAAGATCATTTTTCAAATCCTCCCACTAGAATAGTTCTGAGTGTTTGAGGAGAAAATGAGAAAAGAAAAAAAAGAAAAAAAAAATTCGTACTATTGTATCCATGTCCTTATCAACTTTCCAACTGATTGATTGCCAGTCTTCACTACACGAGTTCCCTTCCTGAAGCACCAAGTTTTAAATATAACTCAGTTAGTAAATCTCTATTAAAGTCCTAACTCCTTAGTCCAGCATGAACAATATCCCATAATCTGTCCAATTTGATCATTTTGAACCTACCCGCCCATGCTTCCATTATATAAGCTATCTTTTCAGATTAAACATGGCCCCTATATCTTCAGTATTCCCTCAAAACATTTGGTTTAGCAGAAAATGTGAGCTTTGGTTCAGCATAGTTCTGTGTGAATCTTGCTTCTAACTTCTGTGACCTTTGGCTACTTCATTAACTTTACTGGATCTGTTTCTTCATTTGGAAAATAGAATGAATAGTATCTACCTTGCAGGGCTGTTGTGAGTATTAGAGATCATTTTATAAAATGTCAGTGATGTTCCCTGCACATAATAGCTTCTCAATAAATGGTGGCTGTTATTGTAATTTCTTTCTCTGGGTTCATATTTGACAGCTCCGAAGCATTTTTGTACTCCGCAAGGTGCTGTCCCGGTTCCTGTTCTATGTTTAATTCATGTCAATTAATTCTTTCTAAATTGTTACCTGATGCATAATCAAGGGCCCTGGCTCTGACTCTGCTATTAACACCCTTAATAACCTTGAACAAGTCACCTACATTTTCTTGGATTCAGTTTGCACAGCTATAAAGTGAGGCAGTTGATTACGTGACTTCTAATACTGCTTCCTGTCCCATGACTATGGATTCCGTGATACTGATTGGTCGAGAAAGTAGCCCTAGACTATGTCTTATGAATTGGATTCTAGAACAATTTCCTATACTTCATTGTATCCTAAGAGTCCCCTAGATGTCCATTTCTGATTAATGATCACTTGTGATGACAATAATGGTAATGAATAATTGAACCCATTGGCTTTTCCTGAGATCAAGCTGATAACAGACAAATAATGGATATGTCCAACTATTCATGGCTTTAAGATTTGTTTTTGATTTTCTTTTTCCATACTGGTCCAAAAACACTGTCAAAACCATGGTGAGCATATGTAACCAAGGAAATAAAGGGAAGAATGTAGGTGTGCTTTGTTGATGAAATTTCAAGGTCCTTTCCTTTAGACCTCAATTTGTCATAGACAGATATGAAAAGGTCCAGGCTACTGTCAAAGACATGGGTTGTAGTGATTGGTTACCCAGCTGGGATCTAATAACGAGACCATTTTGGCAAGAAACTCACATATGTATCTACTTAACGACTGGCAGCAAGGATAGAATATGCATGAAAGGAGAACAATTATGTCTGTCAACTGGATTGGGAAAAAAGAAAAGAGAGTTATCTCCAATGACACAAACTGAAATGAATGTGATGATCTTGATGGAGCTGCTCTTTATATTACTTTTTTTTTTTTCATTTTCAAATAGGATACTCCTAGATTCCTAGACTCCAGGCCATCATCAGTGGCCCAGAGCCTACATGACCCAGACCAGTCTTTTTTTCCCATGGAACTTAATGCTCAGCCACCCCAGTCAACATCATCTTTGTACTCAAATTCACTAAAAACTACATACTTTTTCTACCTTCTTTAACTATATTAATTGTTTCTAGCAAAATTTTGTTTTTAAAGAGTGGAGATCAGAAGCTTATTTGGAGTTAATGTATTACATCTATGAGATTTCTTGCAAAAGTTTATTTTTATCATCATTATCATCTTCTTCATCATCTTGAGAATGCATACATACAATATTATTCATTCATTCAAAAATATTCATTTTCCTTTTTTCTTTAATACCCTAGAGAATGAGCTAAAATCTGGTTGTACAATGGGAAATGAAACCAGCTAAGTCTCTACTTTTATGGAGATTTTGGTCTAGTAGGATAAACAGAAAATAAGGAAGCATAAAAAGCAAATACTTACAAAAGAGGTGCTACTAAGGAAACAGCAGGGATGTTGAAGAGTAGACTTACAGCGATGGGCAATGTTTTAGATAGGCTTCCTAGGAAGGACTCCTTGATAAGGGGACATTTCAATTGAGATCTAAAGTATGAAAAGTGGCTGTCTTGTCACATTATTGAGTCCTTTGGGTGGGAGCTTGTGCCAAGAATGAGGAATACCAGAAGGTGTAAGTCTAGATTCCCACTCTCAGAAATTTTATCATGTAAGCAGGGAGGTAGGACAGGTGCAAACCAATAAATATCAGTCCCGCGAATGTTGTTTGATAGCCCATCAAAATTGTTGTAAGAAGTGAGCAGAGAAAGAGACTGTCATGCACTGGAACAGCAGAGCAGTGACTATGACCTGAGAGAAAGTCTGAATCTCAATTAGCAGAATAATCAACTCTCAGGAGATGAGTTTTCACTAGAGTTCTGATTGATTTGGAGTAGGATATCTGTATTATCTCCACCTATAACATCCCTCCTCCACTCCAACTTCAGAAGCAGGAAAGCAGTGTTATTTATATTTTGTTCTGTTGTGTGTGTGTGTGTGTGTGTGTGTGTGTATTGATTTATATGTAATTGTAGTTACTAGTGGAATGCCCTATTCACAGTGAACATTCAGCAAATGTTCTCATTTGCTTACCTGAAAAGATTGAAACAAAGATGCAGGGTCCAAGCACTCACGTTCATTGCAATTAATAAAATATGCTGTATTAAGGACAAAATATGAAAAAGGTAGTTTCAACCCAGGCCAGGATTGCAAGGAAGCTGAAGCTATCTCATAGAGACTTCCCTTGGAATGGCTGCAGATGGATCCATGGGTCGGTGCAACTTAACTGATTTACTTTATTCAAACATTCCATATATGAAGAATAACCATCAAGAGACTTCAATTAGTGTGGTCTCAGGATGAGTGAACTCAAGTCTTCTGGCTTTTCAGTACTGAAACCAGATAAAGGTTGTATGAAAAATGTGTCACCAGCTGTGTGGGAAGCAACATCCTCCTAGCTATGCTAATCCTTTTTGTTTAAAAGTCAACACGAAAGAAAATGAGAGGGACATTATTTTCCTGTGGTAACTTATGATCCTGCAGAAGATTCCTTGACTATTCAAGGAGGGCGTGGCCAGGTCTTTGCCTTGAAGTCCCTGAGCTCACAGGTTGTCAGAGACTGTCTCTTGACTGAAAGGAGGTCCTAAAAACAGTTGTTTGACTGTGAAATATTTGGGGCTTTAGGAATTCTTTCAAATGCTGTTGGAATATAGTCACACTGGAACTGCTAGTAATTCTGCACAGTGGCCCGTGTGATTCAGGACCATGCAAGGGTGGTGGATGGGTGGTCAAGGTTCACTTCATTATGTTGGCATTGAATGGCTAAACTGTCCCCTAACACACACACACATCTCATCAGGCTGCCTGTGAGCTCCTCTCTGTTTCTCATGAATCTGTTTCTGTGTTATTTTTACTTCTGAACACCATGTCTGATTTTGAGAAACAATATATTTCATACACTAGATATAAAATCCAGTTCCTTCCATTTGGGAGTTACCCCTTGAGTATAGTACCTGAAATATGTTGAACACTGCACATTACTTTATAGTTTTACAGACATCTGTGCTTTGATTTGGGGAGCATCAGGATGGTATTTCTGACCAATTGTTGTCTGCCCCATCCCATAGCACCAGAGACTATGCCATTCATTATTTATTTCAATGAAGCTGTCTCAGTCTCTACCAATTTCTTATTCAAATATACACATCTCATTGAGATCTAAGATTCTAAGTCACTGTGAGCTAGTCACCTATTTTTAGGTTACTGGTTAATGATATCTTCTCATACAATAATATTTAGCTGCAAGCTAGAACTGAAAAGCTGGAATGTTGAATATGGGGAGAAAGTGAAGTCACTTAGTTGACCCGCAGCCAGAGGGAAATGTGCCTGGCCTGAGTAAGGTACAGATTAAGGGAAAACAGTTGGGAACCTGGTGTTTAGATGGTGCACACGGTGATGGTGAGAGAACACAAATACTAATGCCAAAATGTGCTTACGGTCGTGTGGCATCATTAGTCCCTGAGCCCCTCCTCTTCCCCCGTGTTTCAACAGGCATAAACTTGAAGCTCTCTGCCCTTTCCCCAAACCCCGACATCTCTGGCTCTTTCTTCTCCGCCTTCAGTTTGTGTGTATGCCTCTCTCCTGTGTCCAGGGAGTTCTCAATCAATATGAAAAATATTTGAAGACAAATGTGAAATCATTCAAAACACAAAGTCTCTAAGAAGATAGTACTGTTCTGGATGATAAACCTGTCTCAGAATATGCAATTGTCTATGTGGGCAAGAATAAAATATGTCAATTTATGCACTCTCCATTCAAGTGCTCACACAGACCTAACAAGCATTTACACCTGCAAATAGGCACGCAGGAAGAGTTGAGAGAGGATGTAGATTCTGTCCCCTTTGCATACTCCCCTACTCTAATTTTGAAATGATAGGTCAATCGCATGTAATGAGAGAAGCCACATGTATACTTTTTTGTGTGCGTCTGAACTTTTCCAGAAATGGGAAGTTTACTTAACCACCTAAGAAAGAAGTATGAGCCAGATGCAGCCACATGCCAGCAGGAACCCAGGAACACCATTGCAGGCCTCCGGAATTTGCAGACTCCAAATCTGCAAAGGAAAGCAGTCTATCCAGCTGCGCCGACAATAATGTTAACGAAATTACCTTCATACAATGGTTTTGCTGAGGTCAGATGATTACCTCACTAGGCCCCTGCTTGCGAAATTGCAGTGGTCAGGAAAACGTGGGATGGCTATAAGCCCAACAGCTGGATAGCTGAGAAAACCAGTTCAGAAAGCTGTCAGTTGAGAGATGTTTTCAACATATCAGCGGTATGATGTCCAGATAGCAGATTGTATAACTACTAGTGCAGCAAATGAATCGATTTCCTACCCCCAGTGGAAAATATTTGACCCAAGGATATGCCCCACTTCTTTAGCAGACCTTCTCCATGAGGGTCCTGCTGAACTTACCACACTTGAGTGTCAAGCAGAAGACAGCATCCAAAAGTACCAAGCAGCCTAATTTTTAACTGGAAATCAAACACCAGCCCTAAAATATAAGAAAGCATTTCCCAACAAATACTCCTTTAAAGGAACCAATTATCTAGCATCCTTTGAAATATATGTAAAACCTAACTTTAAAATAAAGCACTTGTTCCATATCTTTACAATGTACATTTAGCTTGAAGATCTACTTCTTTTTCTCTTAATTTTTTAATTTGACTTTATTTTGCCTTCTCCAGGTGAGAACTTAATAATACCAAACCTCAAATAATGACATCCTTAATTCTTTTTAAAACTAGGTTTCATTGTGTAGCTTTTCATGTGAGCTTTGGTGCAGCAGAGTTGACAGAATTCTAAGAAATTAATTAATCAAATTAATCAAACTGCCAGATGCTTAAATATAAAATATTATAAATTAGATATTGTTTTTGACAGCCACCAAAATAGAGTGTAATGATCAAATGGAAAATACAGTAGTTATTTTTTTCCCATCTTATTTTCCTGTTTTTCATATTTTAATGTGTAACTTCAGATTCCGTTGGCCCAGAAATAAATTATTGGATTCAATTATTGAAATAGCCACTTTCAGCCAAGAAGACTATATGATGATGGTAAAATGCCAGCTGTATGTCTCTTAGTTGAGATGATGAAACCTGAGTCAGCAGTGTTCTTCAAAGATACTTAGAATCACATGTTTTGGAACTTTAAGTAATTTCAGGATTTCTACTTCTGCATACTGCTTTCAGGAAGTTAAAATAATATTTCCATTTCACAGCATCTGAGGTTAAGAAAATTTAGATAAGCTCCTAAGAGTCTTATGCTGGAGAGTTCTAGAATTCAGGCTTCTGCCTGACAATACAGTGGCCTTTGCAATTCCAATATGACAAATATTAATAGGTATCATATATATATCACTGTTTTCTTCATACACAGGCATGGCAGGCACTGTTAATCAATGATGACTTGCTTTCCTGCTAAGCAGGGATGCAACCTCAAAAAACACTGCATCTCATCAAATAGTCAAGGAATCCACTTTGCAGATAGCATAAAACGTATTTCCTGTCTCCGTGTTGGACTATGCCTCCTTAATGGACAGACTTGAGGGGCTCAGATTCAAACATTGTGGCAGGAAACAGCTTCCAAGTAAAAAAGTCAATTGATTGGCTGACCTATTCCTATTGTTGATCCATATGGATCACCACATGGTACATTTGCTTATTGACCATAACTAGGGACCATAAAAGCAACTATGATGGACAAGTCAACTATAATTCTCATTATCTAGTGGCTATATTTTGAGGATGTGTCTGGAACAAGAGACCTAAATATACATCCTTCAAATTAAATCGTGTTTTATATGTAGCCATGGTACAAACATTTTCTTTTTCTTGATAGTGGAATAATTACCAAGGCATAATAGTTGTTGTCAAAATATTTTTTTTCTTTTACTTTACCTACAGTTACCAGGCTTATGTTGTGGATTATGAAAGGCAATGTTCTTCACATGTGTGTTCTATGACTCAAGGGTTAATAGGTCCCACAGGAAAAGTTTAAGAAAGTGGTATTGTTTAGCTTGGCAAAGAAGAGACTAAAGGTTGCTCTGAGAATTGTGCTTGAAATATGATGATCTATTAAATGGAGGACAGGAACCAGCTGTTCTTCATCTCCAGTGAGGAAAGAATAGGAAATTGATTCAACAGAAGAATCATATTTGAGTATAATAGGCCTTTCCTGATTAATCCCACTCCTTTTCTGAACATTATCATTTTTTCATCAGAGCTTTGGTATTAACATATAGCATAAGATTATATATATATTATATATATAACATACATATAATATATATATTCTTAATGTCTTCATGGATATTTTAGTTTTCATCTTTCAAGAAATATTAATATATTGAGTGCCTGCCATGAACTAAACTTAATGCATATGATTTATTCTCAACTTGTCAGTAAGCAACCCAATGGCATGAAACATTTCCCTAAGCAATATTTGGTAAGTGCCTATGTTATACTTCGTGTCCTGAAACTTCCTGAGCATGAAAAACAAACCAAAATTTACTCAAACTCTCCATAGTGAGCAAAAAACCATTACAAGCATCTCTTAACTACATCACTGTAGCCATCATATACACCTATTGAGACACATAAAACAATACCCAAAAATAAATGCCTCAGAAGCAAAAGGTTTTCTCTGACCTTCTCCTGCCCTCCTATCTCTCAGTCCCATTCTCGCCTTAGGCTAGTCATAGAAACTAGAATTCCTCTTCCCCAAGGTGAATGGTAGAAACCAGAGTCCTTTTTCCCAAAATTCAGCCATATAACCCCAAAATATTACTCAAACTTTCCCTTCACCATTCTATGTAAAAACAGGCCATAAAAAAATTATCTGAACTATCTTTTTGACTGTAGGTTATAAGACCCCCATTGCAGAGAGGATCCTGCCCCATAGCCAAAAGGAAAGAATGCATGCTCCGAGAGGCCAAGTAGATTGCAGACAGATCAGCCTTGCTGGGTTTCCCCTAGTCATGTTAGATCATACCCTTTTTGTCTAATCATATTTCTACATCACTGTCCATACTTTGTTGAACCGAAGCATAAAAATGGACAATTTCTCATGTATTTGTGGATCTTCACTCTGAAGGCTTCTTTGTACACATTAATAAATTTGTATTCCTTTCCTCCTATTAATCTGTCTTTTGTCAGTGATTTTCAGTGAAGCTTCAGAGGGCAAAGGGGAAGTTTTCCGTTGGCCCCTACACACCTCACTGAGAACTCTTGCTCATTTCCCAGGTTTATCAATCATGCACTATATTGTACTTCAAGCCAAATCATTTCCACAGGATGGAAGAGAAAATCTGGATATTATGTCACCTCTTTGTGGAAAATTATTATATCCAAATTACATCATTGAGCAAAAATACATCAAACCTTTTATGTGTAAATATAATGACAAAATACAAAATATATACAGTGTAAACACAAAGGAGACTTACCTGATCCTTCCTCTTCAAAAGCATACCTTTCAGGGAGGAATGAAGAAAAAATGCTCAGACATGAATGTCTCAATTTGAGGCAGAACCTGAGTAGACACTGGATGTTTTCCAAAAATAGAATTCATCATTGGAAACAGAGGGGACATCATTGATTGCATCATTAAGACAAGAGGTAAAGACATGAGGCCTTCAAAAATAAATGATTCACAGTACCTCTCTCAAAGCCAATTCAGGAGATAGACAGGAAATTTGGTAATTTCCATTTTAGAAATTAAATCCCATGATAAAAGCCCATCTCAACACAACTGGGAGGAAGAAAAGAAGAGCAGACGTGATTATAAGAGCTTTAGAAATTAGAAGTTTGTCTTGCTATGTTGTTCTTATTATTGTTTTCCCAAGTCTCTCTTCCTAAAAACAGTAAAACTCCTGATATGAATAATGGTTTGTGTTCTTGAATCCACAAGCTTTGAGAAAGCAAGACCTAAGAAAAAGGTGTCCTCAGCCAACATTGGGCCTAGGGATAAAGAAAGCTGTGGGAGAGAAAGAAAGGAGGAGTATAGAAGTCTAGAGGGAAGGAGAGATGCCCAAGTGCCTTGACACTTCATGAACAGGGAGAGTCAGTGTCTAAGGATCACGGTTCTGCGCCGGAAAGGTAGAAAGCCACATATGGAACTTGCAGAGATGTACAGAAAAATATAGGTAGCTCTAATGTTGCAGGTGAGTTATAATTTAGGTGTAAACAAAATCCTATGCAGTGATAAAAACTGGGGAAATCTTGGAAGACTCCTCATGAGAAGTGACTTGGCCAAAGGTGAAGAAAGAAATTTGACAAATAGATAGGGGGAGTGAAAATTTTAGAAAAATTATGGAGAAATTTTTAGCCATTCTGTAAATATCAGTTTAAGCTTTGTGTAGTGAGATATCAGCCTCAAACATTAGCTTTTTAAAATTTCAGGCTTCTAACTGCCCTAGTCATGACTGAAAATCTGTGAATAAGTTAAAAGCAAAGAACCAGTGCAAATGGTGGTGGATCATTTGTATAGAAGACAAACAAATTGAAGAATAACACCTGTCTATGTTATTACTTAAAATTTGTCCAATCCCAAAGCTAAGAAAAGTGGTAGACCGATGGCTTTTTAAAGATCCCAGAGTTTGAAATCTGTCTTATCCTTGGGGGCCTTCCCCAGGTCAACCTGTGATAGTATAGGAAAGAAAGTTCCAGATGGATAGACCCACCATTAAACAACCAGTAGAAACAGGTGACAGATGCTGTCAAATTAGTTAATCACTTTTAAAACAAATCTATTTTTTTCCATGGCACTGAAGTGACTGTGTAATAGAGTTGAAAACTAGGAGATGTTTTTCACTGCTTTGAGTTTTCTCTTTATCATCTCAGAGCATTATAAGTGGACAACTATTTATTAAATATATATAATCAAATACTGAATATTTTCTATTTATTTATTTATTTTTTAGAGATTTAGGGAGTGGGAAGTCTCACGATGTTGCCCAGGCTGGGCTCAAATTCCTGGGCTCACATGAGTGACCCTCCTGCCTCAGTCTCCTGAGTAGCTAGGACTACAGATGTGCAGCACTGCACCTGGCCTAATTAACCAGACACTTTATAAACACACATTCATTGGCCAGGCGCGGTGGCTCACGCCTGTAATCCTAGCACTCTGGGAGGCCGAGGTGGGCGGATTGTTTGAGCTCAGGAGTTCGAGACCAGCCTGAGCAAGAGCAAGACCCCGTCTCTACCAAAAATAGAAAGAAATTAATTGGACAGCT
>CAUYSK010028078.1:0-10713 GCA_963575035.1 Avahi laniger
CGGCTGTTCTTGGTTGTGACAGTTATGGCTTCCAAACTTTCCTAACCATGCATGTGACTGAGCCCAGGGTAAATTTACCTTATAGGTGCCAGACAACATCCTTTGTAAGATATGTTTTCCTTCACCCTGTTCCTATCCACAGCTAGCCAAACCTTGGCCCAGATTACACCTTGGCTGTTGTTTAGTGGCTGTGAGACACCTCCTTGCCTCTTCCTCTGGCTTCTGGGATCTTCTGGGAACCCTTTCACTGGTCTCAGATGGAATCCAGAGGAGTGTTTCCACCCAGATGCTTCCCGCAAATTCACTTCTAAACTTCATCTCGCAGGGTGTGATTCTCAATGAGAAGCCCTACTGGGGAAGAAGAAAATCCATTCACCATTCATGACAAGGCGTTCATGTTTGAACAAGGAGTAAATAACCCAAAGGAATTGAGTTATAAAGATGAGACTCTTGGCTTTTGGGAGAGATATATCTGAGTGGAGAAGACTAGGTCACCTTGGTGGCTGCCTCTTCCCTGTCACTGGGGCCAGCCCTGAATCTAACCAGATAACACAGGGCCAAACACGCCCAGCGGGTCTGGTAAGCAGCCACCTCTGCCAAGCACTCTCTTGCACAGGCGTCAGGTGATCTCACTGCAGAGGCTGCGCTTGCTTGTGTCTGTTCCAAGCACAGACTCACTCCCGATAGTCGTTCTATCCTGGGCAGCTCCTTTGTATTCCATGCTGGGCTAAGCTCTGAGGATACAGCTAAAGGACCCCTGATCCCACAGGAAGCTCACCTCTGGCTCTAATTCAAGGTTTTCTCTATTTCCACAAGCTCTGTGGAGCACAAGGCCCATGACACTTCACCTTATGGGTAGATGACCCCCAAACGCACATTCCCATAGCGACTGGTTCCACCTCACTCGCTCCAGGGGCTGCCTTCCTTTCCCACCTTTTTCTCATGCATTTGAATGGACCATTTCCAAAGTCCCACAGCATTGAGCAACATGGCATGCTCAGAATGATCACATCAGACTTTATCACACGCTCACAGTACAAACTTCTGCGTATGATATTTACACATGTACTAGCTCTCACCAAGGAACCCAAAGCCATTTACGGACCCTGTCTCATTAGCTCCCACAGGGTCCTTGAAGGTAAGAGAGAAGCCATGGAGCATGTCATTCTGGACACAGACCTAGAAGAAATTTCCAGGCCTTCTCTGCATAAGAAAAAACTTGTCCAAGGTTAGTCATGGCCGTCAATGTGTGCTTTTAGACAACATTTTAATTTAATAATCCCAGGGCCATTTTGTGAAACTTGCATTTTGCGGTATAATAATCCTTATTCAGGAGCCAATGTTCTCCTATAGAGTTAACAAGGCAAATTAAAACATGTGAATCCCAGCCAGGCACGGAGGCTCACACTGACAATCCCAGCACTTTGGGAGGCTGAGGCAGGAGGATCGCTCGAGCCCAGGAGTTCAAGGTTACAGTAAGCTATGATCATGCCAACACACTCCAGCCTGGGTGACAGAGCCAGACCCTGTCTCTTAAGTTTTTTTTTTTTTTTTTCCGAGACAGGGTCTTGCTTTGTTGCCCAGGCTAGAGTGAGTGCCATGGTGTCAGCCTAGCTCACAGCAACCTCAAACTCCTGGACTCAAGCAATCCTACTGTCTCAGCCTCCCAAGTAGCTGGGACTACAGGCATGCACCACCATGCCCGGCTAATTTTTTCTATATATTTTTAGTTGTCCAGCTAATTTCTTTCTATTTTTAATAGAGATGGGGGTCTTGCTTTTGCTCAGGCTGGTCTCAAACCCCTGACCTTGAACGATTCTCCCACCTTGGCCTTCCAGAGTGCTAGGATTACAGGCATGAGCCACCACGCTCAGCCCAGACCCTGTCTCTTAAAAAATAACGTAACTCCTGTGCACAGGGGGTGGGAACCATACCATGGCCAGCATAAGAGTCAAAGAGCCAACACTCCCCTGGGTGATCACGCAGACCCAAGCTATGGCAGGTCTTAGGGGATTAGCAAAGGTTCTTGGGTAAAAAAGAAATTAGAGAAATCCAGACATTTTCATCAAACTGGAAATTCGTGATCATACAGACACACAGGAAATATGAAAACCCAGAAATGCTATGCCATATTTGGGGAAGTGACAGCAGCCAATGAGTTGGCCTCAGGGCAGAAAGAGGCTGGAGAACCAGGTGGAGCCACACCTGCAGGTCCTTGTGGATGCTGGCAAAGTTTTTAGACTTTGATGGTTCTCTGAAGGGTGAAATCAAACCTGATTAGGTTTGCATTTTGAAAGTATCACTTGGGCTGCAGTGAAGAAAATGAATTAGAAGGGCCAGAATGGAAGCAGAGAGTCTGGGCAGGAGTCCAGGTAGGGAACGGCTGCTTGGACTAGAGGCGTGGCAGTGGAGGCAAAGAAAGTAGATTCATCTGAGAGCAATTTAGGAGTGACAATCCAGAGGGCGGTGACGAGGGAAAGGACCCAACACTAGAAATTGGATTTTCCAATATAAACTTTGGTACCTATTACAACTTCATCTCCTTTGAGCTGCTAGGTATCTGGGAGACTAATAGAATAAAGGAGGAATCTCACATTTATCAAGAATTCCTGGCAGGAAATAAAAAAAAAAAAAAATTCCCGGCAGGGCACAGTAGCTGTGCCTATGATTCCAGACTTTGGAAGGCTGAGGCAGCGAGATCACTCAAAGCCAGGAGTTCCAGACCAGCGAGACTCCATCTCTACCAAAAAGATTTGTATTGGCAGGGCATTATGGTGCACACCTGTTGTCTCAGCTACTTGGAGGTTGAGGCAGGAGGATCTACTGAGCCCAGGACTTTCAGGCTGCTGTGAGCTAGGCTGATGCCACGGCACTCTAGCCTGGGCAACAGAGCCAGACTCTGTCTCAAAAAAAAAAAAAAAAAATTGAAGAAATAATAGCCCAAATTTTTCTAAACTTGATGTTGTTTAAAGTAAAACATATCTTATGGGGTTTACAACATATATAGAAGTAAAATGTATGATCACAATAGCCCAAAGGATGGGAGAAAAGAAATGGAAATATACTGTTGTAAGGTTCTCAAATTTTATGTGAAGGGATAAAACAGCATTTCAAGGTAACCTGGGTTAAGCAGTTTATCTGAGGCTGTACATATGATGGCGCTCAGATCCGAATTAAGCAGTCCAGATTGCGAAGCCTTCTGTGGAGAGACGAGATGTGAGATCAGGAAAATGCCATGAGCTTATGCATCTCTATAAGCCAGGGAACACCCCCAGAAGCTGGGAAGAGGCAAGGAAGGATCCTCCCCTAGAGATTTCAGAGAGAGTGGGCCTTGCCAACACCTCGATGTTGGACTTCTGGGCTCCAGAACCAGACAGAATAAATTTCTGTTGTTTTAAGCCACCACATTTGAGGCACTAATACAGTCCCTGAAACTCCCAGTCTGTAGGAGGTAAAGAAGCTCTGTGGGCCCAGCAGGAAGTGATGTTGATGGCAGGACACTAAGTTGACACAGTAAACTAGCTTTGGGATCTAAGCGCCACAGGGAAAAGCGTGAAGGGGGGACTGGTTGGACTGGTTTTCTCATAAATCTCAGTGCCTTTAATCCCAACCAGGTCAAATCTTAAAGTTAATGGATTCAGCGAGTAAGGAGTAACGCCTGAGCAGCTCTCCACGTGTGAGGCAGCGCTGGGCGCACGGGGAGCCAGGTGAGTCAGCTGCCTCTGCCTTGGAGGAGCTCATTCCAATAGATTCACCTGTGCGCAAGGTGTAACGACTGGGTCAGTGATTAGTCAAGGTGCGAGTAACAGGCTGTGTGGGTTCGAAATGAAGAGAATGATTCATTCTACCTGGGGAAGGCTCAGCTCCACCACTTCACGGAGGAGCAGGAGAAGGCTCACCAGACAATGCCTGACTGTGGGGTGCACGCCCCGAGCAGAGGAAAACAAATCTACAGGAATGCTGGTGTTTCTCTGGGGACTGTCTCACCAGTAATGGGGTCGTGCTCTCTGCTCAGTGGAGAGGTACAAAGCTGTCTAGCCCCTGCATGCACGAGGTTGGGGGGATTCTCTGGGCTCTCAAAATCTCTGCTTTTCCCTTCTGGTTCTCCGCTGGGGTGAGTGCTCATCACCACCCTCTGCAGAGGTTGGGGAAGGTGGTGAGGGTGGAGAGGTGCACAGAGGACGTGGGACTGCTAATGATCCCTTCTCAATCACATTTGGTTGGAGAGCTGGTGCCTTGAGAAGGAGGAGCAGGCCCTTGTCTAACATTTGCAGGATCTGGGGCGAGAGTGCAGCCCACATGTCTAAGCTCCGTCTACTGTGCCCAAAATCGACACTCCACAAGTCCATTTGGTCCTGCCTGGTGGCATGGCCCACAGTCTGGAGAAGTGACTCAGAGAAGAGGCCACGTAAGCCCTGAAAGTAGACTTGGCCCTTCTGAACAAGAAAATACCCTACAATGCTGTAGGATAGCCCCCATAAGAAACAATGATTTGGCCGCAAATATCAATAGTGCTGAGGTTTGATAAATGGACTTTTAGTACCTTGAGCATGTGCATTTGGACTTGCTTGTTGTAGGGTATTGAACCTGAAGACAGAAGATCACAAGCGTTCAGGGCCCCTAATGGGACCGAGAGCAACTGCTTCCAGAAAAATGGGCCCAAATCAGCAGACATACAACCTGGTGATGAACTTGGGACTATCCTATCAGCCTCAACAGAGGGACTTGGGGCTCAGCAATCAGCCAGGCCCATGCCACGCTCCGTAAGACCGACCAGTGCAAACTGTCTGTCCCTTTTTCTTGTGCAACTTTGTAACCCACCTCACCCGCCATCGCCTCGCCTTTGATCTTCCCTGGGGCGGATCTCTGATCGGCTAAACCCCACTGACCAAGATGAAGGCCTGAGTTTTCTTTGCAGCTTAATGCTCCCACGACTCACAGCGTCTTCTTTTTAAAATCAGGCTGTACAACTCGGGACACAGACAGAATGTGGACTTAGGTCTGTGTGACCCAAGGGCCAAGCTCAGCTGAGCAGCCAGGGCTCTGGTAGGGATGCTTTGAACATTTCACCAAATGTTTCTGGCCTCCCTCTAGCCCAGAGCAGACAGTGGTGGTCAGGATGTTCCCAATGCCAGCCCCTTCCACTGCATCGCTGGGTTCAGGACGACTTTTTAAGCTGAGCATATTGCAGTCACTTAATTCTTCTAGATATAAAATAACCAGTAGACGTGTCCACCCCCAGCCTTGAGCAGGCAGGGCCACCTCTAAGGGCTCTATCTCTTCTTCGGAACCTCAAGGTCTGGGATCCCAGCAGTTCTGGGATCTAAAGGCTTTTCAGGCTCCTGAAGCTCCCTCTAGTTCTAATGATGTTAATTAGCTAAGCAAAGAGGGAAAAGGTGCACTTTGATTATGCAATCAATTCCTAATGATTCTTCATTCATTCCTCAGCAAATATTTATCTGTCATTTACTGGACAGGAGGTACTGTGCTAAACACAAGCGTGTGGTGGTGAAGAGCCATTTTCCCGTATAACAGTACCCAGGCTGACTCTGAGGTTTAACGTCCCAGGCAAGAAAGGGAGAAAGGTGTTAATGGAGTAGTCGCCATGCAATTTTGAAACTGAGTATATTAAAAGAATGTGAAACTATAAGGTAGAAATAGTAATAAAAGTCTGATTTTTATAGAAGTATAGATATAGCCAGAAGTTAGCCAGCCATTGTTCCCTAACTTCCTTACTTCTGTAACTGCTTGCTGCTTACATGGCACTATCCTCCCCGACAGGCAAGATTCCTGCTTTCCCCAACAGCCTCTACAGATAGTATTGCCATTGTGAAGCCAAAGACTGGTCGTTGAGATATTTTTCATACTCTGCATTTGTTGGGGGGACCCACTGATATCAACTGGACCTGTGGACATGTGGGAACAGATCCGACAATATCCAACAGATCCCTGAGACCCCCTACCTGGGAAATCTACCAGCTAAGAAGACGATTTCTGCTTCCCGACCCTATGAGTTCATCCCCAGCCAATCAGCAGACCCAATTCCCTGGCCCTTTGTTCACCAAACCACCTTTAAAAACCTTATTCCCAGGCCGGGCGCGGGTGGCTCACGCCTGTAACCCTATCTCTTTGGGAGGCCCAGGCGGGCGGATTGTTTGAGCTCAGGAGTTTGAAACCAGCCTGAGCAAGAGCGAGACCCCATCTCTACTAAAATTAGAAAGAAATTGATTGGACAGCTAAAAATATATAGAAAAAATTAGCCGGGCATGGTGGCGCATGCCTGTAGTCCCAGCTACTCGGGAGGCTGAGGCAGGAGGATCGCTTGAGCCCAGGAGTTTGAGGTTGCTGTGAGCTAAGATGACGCCACGGCACTCTAGCCCGGGCAACATAGTGAGACTCTGTCTCAAAAAAAAAAACAAAACCTTAGCCCCAAAATTCTCAAGGGGATGAATTTGAGAAATTACTCCCGTCTCCTCGCCTGGTGCCTTGCAAAATGGAACCCTTTCACTGCTGCAGCACCTGTCGTCTCAGCGTGTTGGCTTTTACTGGGCAGCGGGCAAGGGACCGGTGGGGCTGTAACAATTTCACCGGAGTGAAAACAACATCCCGGGAAATAATCTTTTACACTTCAGTTATTTGGGGTGATATGGGAGGGAACCTTTAAGAAGGTGGTTATCAGTGGAAAAAGGGAAAGAAAGGATTCTTAATGACTAGTTTTTACAAGCACCTCGATCGTACACATATCTTTCAACTTCTGAGAACTACTAGTCAGCGTCAGTTTTAGAGAGAAATAGAACAAAGGGTTCTTTCTGCAGTAAGAATATATTAGCTTAATGTTGCTTTTTTAAAAAAGTTTCCACTGACCTCAAAAACATCGAAACCTAAGAAATTGGATTCCAGAGTTTCAGGGTGAGGGAATCCCGGGTTGTGGACACACAGCTACACCAACAACAAAAACAAAAGGGAAATGAGAAAAACGGGGCCGCAGCCTGAAATACTAGGAATCCGGGTCCCTGTGGGAGGCCCTGGGGACTGCCAGGAACACGCCCCGTCCCTGCCACGTGACCTTCTCTAGCCTTCCCCCAGGGCTTGGAGACAAAGGAGAGGGTGGAGACTTGGGGACAAAGAGCAAGAGCTGTATAGACTAGCCCCGGGGTGAGGACGCCGCTGCCACCTGGGTCTGAGTTTCTGTCTTTGTTATCTCACCCAAAGGAAGTTAAAAATTAACTGAAGCCGTAAAAAGACGAAGTAAGCAAAGGCACCCGGGAGGACCTCTAAGGGTCCCTGCTCATTCAATCTGTTCGCAGTCTGAGAGCAGAGCATAGAGGGAAAAGGATTTTACGACCAGCTCTAGCCCCCAGCCTCTCCTTTCGGGGCTCCTTCCTTCCTTTCGGGGTCTGCCCTACTGCTCCCCATCTGATCTCTGGGCAAACCGCCCCTCTCTGCCAACATCTCACATTTATGCCTTCAGTTGCTGTTCCTGTGCTGGGAAGATACGAACATTACAGAGAGGGAAACTGTACTCCCTGGTGAATGGGCGTCACCAAACAGCCAATTGGTGAGAAAGGAGATCGCTTTTGTTATTTGATGGTGTTGAGAGAAATGCAAATATCATGATAATGAGGCCAGCCTAGCAGACACGGCGAAAGCTGGGACAGAGATTGAGGTCCCTGCAGGGCTGTAGGATCCATTTCTTCTAGGTATAGTGAAACTATGTCCTGTAGCTTCACATTTATAATTTCCACTATTTGAAATGTCTGTGACTCTCTCTCTCTCTGTCTCTCTTCCCGCCCCCACCTACACATACACACACTGAGAGCTAGATGCAATGTAGAAATTAAATCTCTGTTGAACAGACTGTGAGTTTAAATTTTGGAGAAAAGGAATAAAAATTTCAGTTCTACAGTTCAACATTGAGTTTATCTGCCTTGTCTTTTTTTTTTTTGAGACAAAGTCTGGGCTCTGTTGCCCGGGCTAGAGTGCCATTGGCGTCAGCCTAGCTCACAGCAACCTCAAACTCCTGGGCTCAAGCAATCCTTTCTGCCTCAGCCTCCCGAGTAGCTGGGACTACAGGCAGGCGCCACCGTGCCCGGCTAATTTTTTCTATATATATATATTTTAGTTGTCCAGATAATTTCTTTCTATTTTTAGTAGAGACGGGGTGGGGGGGGGTTTTCTCACTCTTGCTCAAGCTGGTCTCAAACTCCTGACCTTGAGGGATCCACCCACCTCGCCCTCGCAGAGTGCTAGGATTACAGGCGTGAGCCACCACACCCAGTCTGCCTTGTCTTTTTATTAGGAGTTCTGCCTAGTGCTCCTCCCTGCCCTGATTCCTCTCTGACTTCTCCTGTAGCTGATGGAGAAGAACCTTGGAGTTGCAAGCTCTTCTGAGACTCTTAGCACATCCTTCGCTAGTCATAGTGTGAGGATACACATTGGTGAGGCCAGTCTTTAAAAATGGTCAACTAGACAGATTTAAGGTCACAAAACGACATATATTTTCCTTGGTTGCTTATTAATGAGTCATTAGCTCTAAGGGCAACATTTTTCTTTACTTTTTATTTTTGCAAACTGAAGATATAATTTACATACAACAAAATGCACAGATATTAGGGGTACTGTCAGGGGATCTTGACAAATGCATATACTTGTGTAACTCACACCTCTATCAAAATATAAAACGTTTCCACTACCCCCCAAAGTTTCCTCATGCCCTTTCCCTAGGGAGGGGACTCCCAACACCACCCCTGTCTCAGGCACATTTGTTCTGATTTCTATCACCATAGATTAGCTTGCCTGATCTAGAACTTCACATAAATGGAATCATACAGAGTGTACTCTTGTGGATCTGGCTTTTATCGCTTAGCACGGTGTTCCTGAGGTTCACTCAAATTGTTGCAGGTATCCGCAGTTTGTTTTGCTTTGAAGGTACCTTTGATAGAAAATTTATGAAGTGCCCTCGGTCTAGGGTCTGTTCCTAGACACCATGCTTGATGTTGAGTGCGTGTGGCTTTGGCTTTCTTCTGTGTCAACTTAGGTGAGTTGGAAGGACGTTGCCCTGAATTCCTGTCCCTGTATATTCCCAGTTAGTGTTTGCTACAAGAGAACTTTGCAGAGTATTTGGAAGATGTAAGTGAAGCAGCAGCCATTTTTCTATGCTCGGAAGGTAAGGTGCAGGCAGCTCACGTGTGTTGTTACTGAGATGCTGGCTCACTGGCATGAGGCACCCCCGGGCTGCGGCTCCCCCAGCCCCGCCAGAACTCCTTTAGCTTCTCCAAGGTCTGGGTCAAGTGTGTGCAGCTCCAGGTGAAGGGTGCTTGCATCTCCCGTGGGGCATTCAGAGCGTCTCTGTTGGAAGTGGTGAGAGTCAGGCCTGGGTTTTACTTGTCCCTATGGGTTCTAGTCGTCCTCAAAGTTCCCACGTGTCCTCGCTCCCATTCAAGCCCAGCTCTCTTTCCCAGCTGCCAGTGTGGCAACTTACGGTGACGTCACAGAGGCAACATCCTTGTTTTCCATCAGTTCCCACGACTGTGTGATTCTGTATTGTCCCTGAAATAAGTCCTTTTTTCTTTCTCATTCGCAGTGGCTCAGATTCTCTGATCAAATCCTGCCTGATTCAGAAGGGACAAGAAATCAAACATCCACGTGGACAATGCATCCAGCATCCAACTTGCTAGCTCCTTGGATTTGGAACCCAGTTGTGATTCCCTGGTGTCCGCTTCAGCAGTCCTCTGCTATGGCCACACACTGGATGCCGAGGACCCCGGGAACTGCTCCACCTCTCTGTCTCCCTGCAGGAATCCTGGTCCTTCCCACCTTCTTGCTCCCTCTCCGTCACTCACCTGCTCCCAGTCCTCATCTAGAACAGCTGCTCTTGGCTTCTTTTTGTCTCAGTCCATCAGCCTCCTCTGCTTCCTTGACCTCCTCTCCAGTCTGCACCTCACCCACTTTCCTGCCAGCAACATCAGGGCTGTTAAGAGAAATTATCTAACACTGGAAACAAAGGAAGAGGACCGCATGTCCTTTCAATGTGCTTTACCATGATTGATTTACAGGCTCTCCAAGGGTTTTTAGTTATCAAAAGAATGAATCTAAGTTTGACTTTGCTATTTACTATTTTTTTTTTTTTTGAGACAAAGTCTTGCTTCATTGCCCAGGCTAGAGTGCTGTGACATCAGCCTAGCTCACAGCAACCTCTAGCTCCCAGGCTCAAACAATCCTCCTGCCTTAGTCTCCCAAGACTACAGGTGCAAGCCACCATGTGCTCAGGCTGGTCTTGAACTCCTGACCTCAAGTGATCCTCCCTCCTTAGCCTCCCAGAGTGCTAGAATTATAGGCATGAGCCATTGCCTCGCCTTGTTATTTGCTATTGATAACTGCCCAGATACTTCAAAGTTACATGTTAATTTGCAGGCTTTTGTCTAATAGAGATGCAAATGATTTCTCTCTGATGGGAAAGAAAAACTATGGTTTGGTTATTGCCCTATGGGACTTTGATCAGTTTCTATCTAAGTTGGCTTTTCTTTTTTTTGAGACAGAGTCTCTCACTCTGTTGCCTGGGCTAGAGTGCCATGGTATCAACCTAGCTCACAGCAACCTCAGACTCCTGGGCTCAAGCGATCCTTCAGCCTCAACCTCCCAGTAGCTGGGACTACAGGTGTGCACCAACACCCCCTGCTAATTTTTTGTTTCTATTTTTAGTTGGCCAGCAAA
>CAUYSK010028080.1:0-11617 GCA_963575035.1 Avahi laniger
AATTTTTCTTTTATAGAAGTTCTGTTTAATTCTCTTTCACATCTAGTTGGTCATTTTAATAGTCTCTTGCTCCCTACTTATGTTTCCAATTCCATCTTTTATTTAACTATAAGTATATTACTTTATATTCTGTGTCTGATACTTTTTATATCTGAAGGCTTCACTGGTCTCATTCTGCACCTTGCTCAAGGTGTTTTGTTTCCTTGTGCTTGTGAGGTATTTATTGCTGTTGTTGTTGTTTGTTTATTACTGTGAGCTCTTATTCTGGGCATTTTATTTGTGGGAATCCCTTGAGGCCTGAGTTGAAGGTGGGCTTTTCTAGAGATGATTTGTAGCATCTCCAGTGATTTGTACTGGACACCACTAACACAAGATCATTTTAAACTAAGGTATCAGATTGATGTCCTTTGGATGCTCCACAAAAACAAAATTAAATTCATGTTTAGATAACCTGTGAGTTCAGGTTTAGAAATCACATAAGGTAGCAAATAAAATATAGAAAAAAAAAGAAACCACATAAGGGCTGGCATATAATTCTGGATTCTCATTGGAGTTTTTTTCTTTTTCTTTTTCCTTCACTCAGTACCAAGGTTTTTGATAAGACAGTTTCCTTCTAGTTCCTAGAGGGAGAGAGAGAGAAGCTTGGTTTATGTCTCATTCACCTTACTTTGCAGGTGGAGCCCTGTTGAGTTCCAGCTTTAGGTGGCTTGTCTCCTTTTAGACTTCCCACCTTAAGGGGTTCAGTAGATGTGTCTCCTATTCCCAATGCCCTGGAGGCCATGAAAATGAAGACTCAAGTTCACCTGGAAGTCAGCAAATTACCCTTAGGGCAATAACCAGAGTTACTGCTCAAACTCAAGTTATCACTCAGAGTTTCTATTTTCATTTATTTTTTGGCTTTTGCATGTTCCTTATTTTACAGATATCTCATCAATGCATTTAAAAGGATTTTATCACAAAATATTTCCTCGAGCATATTACATGTCTTCAGTGGGAGAGTTGGTCAGGATACTGGCCTGCCAAACTGCAGAAAAACTGGAAGTCATGCTTACTGTGAATTATGAATCAACCAGAGGGACACAATCTATAGCACTTTCCAAACTCATTTGACCACGGAACTTTTGAGGATCATCACGTAAGATGCTCACTTGGGGCTCACAGAGCTCACTTGAGAAAGTTCTGAGCTAGAGAAACAAAACATTGTCTGTAGTTTTCGTTCCAGACATTCAACAACCATAGCAATGAGAGCTACCACTGATTATTCCCTGTACATGCCAAGTCTGTGCAAGGGACTTACTCCTCAAAAAAGCTTCCATGGTGAGTGTTATTATCTCCAGTATACAGACAAGGAAACTAAGGCTAAGGAGGTGAGATCATGTGGCCAAAGTCATACAGCTAGGAGATGGCAGTGTTGGGTCCTGGCCCCAGGTCTGCTATTGGAACCACCCATTATAAAATTAATGAAGGGCCACAAAGAGGGAACTGTGGTGGGGGCCTGAATTCTGCAAAGGTATAGGCACAGGTAAAATACATATATAACCAGCCATTGTCCCCTAGCTTGCTTTCTTATAATTGCTACTCAGGAGCCACATAGCTGATGGTCATAAAGATTCTTAGCTTTCTTCATTACGCCCAGAGATACCATCACTCTTATGAAACCTAGGGCTAGTTTTTGAGATGTCTTCCAGGCCCTGCATTCCAGTAGACCGGCTGACCACCTAGACCAGTGGCCCATACCAAGGAACTGATTCAACTGGACTTGCGACCCCCACCCAGGAACTGACTCAGCACAAGAAGACAATTTCTTCACCCTTGTGGTTCTACTCTGAACCCAGCCAATCAGCAGACCCAATTGCCTAGCCCTTTGCCCATCAAATGTCTTTAAAAACCCTTTCTCCCAAATTCTTGGAGAGATGGCTTTGAGAACATCCTCACATCTCTTCGCAGACACCTGCAATATTAAACCCTTTCTCTGTTGTATCACCTGCTGTCTCAGAGTATCGGTTTCCTCTTGAGCAGCAGGCAATGAACCTGGTTGGACTGTAACACTATCCCCTAATCTCTCCTACTTCTCCCCAGGCATCCTTTGAAACAACACAGCAGACCACAGCAAAATGTGGTAGATCCATACAATGGAATATTGTTCAGTGATAAAAAGAAATAGGGTTTATGCATGCATAATAATACTTTTGCATAAACCTTGAGAACATTGTGCAAAATGAAAGAAACCAGTCACAAAAAAAAGATCACATACTATACGATACCATTCACATGAAAGCACAGAATAAGGACGTCTATAGAGACAGAATGTAGATTAGTGGTTGCTTAGGGCTGGGGAGAGGATGGGAGGATGGGGTTTCTAAAACTGATGGTGGCGGTGATTGCACAACTCCAAATAAACCAAGAACCACTGAATTGTACGCTACACGGCTAAATTGTGGGGCATACAAATATTTCAATACAGCTGTAAAAAATATCTATAGAAGGAACAAAATATTTTTAGAGGTACAAATTACCACATTTCTCAAGAAATGTGAACTTTTTTTGCATTTTTTTTTCCTCAGTTAAATCTGATCATTATTTTTGCCTAAGTGAAGAGGTCAGCTTTTCACAGGGGGGCTCGTCTATCTCCCCAGTGACTTCCGAATCAGGAGGGCAGGATCCAGGCCACAAGGCCAAGGCCGAGCTCCACCACCCCACTCACCACCCCTGCCACCGGCTTCCCACACACACCCACGAGGCAGGAGTTGTGGTACTCCTCCGCCTGGCTCTGGTACTCCAAGATCTTCTTGCAGATGTTCTCGGCACACTGGTCGAAGGTTTCATACATGCAGTCAGGCCTGGTTATTGGGCGCTGCCTCTCTTTGCGGTAAAAATCCTGCCAGAGAGGATTGACTGTGTGTGGGCGAGGACCTGCTGTGGGACTCTGGCCCTTGCCCCTGGGATCCACCAGCCCACACCTCCTAGTCTTTGTGTATACCGTCCCCTATGCTGGGGATGCTCTTCCTCCCTGGCTACCCTTGTCACCTCCCTCCATATGCCATGGCCAGCCCTTGTTATTTCTCAAGTGAGTGAATGGCAAAATCCTATTTATCCTTTATGACTCAAATCCATGGAATCTCAAATCAGTCACCAGGCTGGGAATGTGCCAGGAAGCACCAAGCTGGGTACGGGCCATGGGCCACAGAAGTGGATGAGCCAGAGACCTTGCCCTGGAGGAGGCAGACAGCCCCGTGGAAAGTGGACAGGAGACCACACCAGCCCCACTGTGCAGGGTGTGCGGGGACAGGGCGCTGGGCAGTGACTCAGGTCCCCCCTCCCACAGCTCCACCCCTCCCTCTCTCTGTGCCCCGACATGTCTGTTGGCCTCTGGCTGGGCACTGGGCAACTCAGGGACAGAGGCTGGGCTTGTTCCTCTTGGCATACCCACTTCCTGACATGTCAGCATTCAAGAAATGCTTGGTGACCAATTAAATGAATAATGAATGAATGAGGATTAGTTTCTAGGAGAAAAAAGACCACAGGAGAAGACAGAAGTTGGGGAGCCAAGGTCATTGGGGGTGGAGTCCTCTCTTCCTTATTTCCCCCTAGTGGCCATGACCAGCAGGCTGCAGAGAGCAGAGGCAGCTGGATGTGTGGGCAGAGGTCCTCACCTCCGCAACAGTCAGCAGGTGCTCGTTGCTCTCCCAGAGGAGGGTCAAGATGGTCCCTTTAAAATCCCTGTAACACACATCAGGCAGATCCCTGAGTGTCCTGGTCTAGATGTACCAGCGTAAATAAAACCAAATGAGCAGAACTTTCTGAGTGTTCTGTTTTGTCCTGTTACTCCTATAATCACTGCCCCAGCACCTTTGCACACCCTGATTCCTCTCCATAAAGGCTGCTAACTTTCTTCTTGGTTGTGTTTGCTCCTGCTCTTTCTCAGATCCTGACTCAGCACCAATTTCTTACCTCCTGGTTCTGATGCTGTCGGGGCGGTCCTCAGTCCCACAGCACTCTAATCAGGATTCGGGATTGATCCGTGTGGCTGGCTGGTTTTAACCTCCCTTGCTCCCAGCAGACTGTGAAGTCCACTAAATGTTTAAAATACTGAATGGGAGGCCACTGGGCTGAAACAGCTCCACTGCCTGGGGTTTCTACATAAGCAAACCCAAACCCAGCTCAGAGTGAATGGCTACAGTCCAGAAAAATTAAACTTAAGTTTAACCAGTGAGGAATAGCCAATGAGGGACTTTTCACTTAACTAAGCAAATCTTTTCTTTGTCTTGCTTCTGTGAACAATAAGAGTTTTCCCGTCTACCCCTCGGTGGAGCCCTGACCTGCTTGGGGCCTGGCACTGCCTGATTCATGACTTACTGTCTGCTCAAATAAACTCGTTAAGATCTTAATGTCCCTGACTTTATCTTTTAGCACAGGACACAGACTGTGTACATGTCTATTCTTGTTCACCAAGGAATCCTTCGCCCCAGGGCAGCGACTACACCTGCCAGCGCTTCAGGATTGGTTGAAAGAAGAAAGGATGATCACTTATAAACAGTAATCAAACGGACAGGACTTTGAGTAGGACCAAACACCCTCCTGCATCGAACTATAAAAAACAGGGTCAAGATGTCAAGGGTGCAGGAATGCCTTGGTGTGTGGACAAGGGAATGTCTGGCCCCTGGCTTATGGGTGACGTCTGGGCTGCCTAAAGTAACGGCCGCCCTTCTCTGCACCGTTCCCAATCCCCAGAGATGAGACCCCCCCCGGGTGAAAGGGTTGCAGAGAAGGGGGAGCTGTATGGGAGCTCCTGACTGGGGGGAGTGGGGGCTCCTTTGCAGAGCTTGACTTTCTCCAAGGGCTTTTCCTTTTTTGAACTTGAGATTTTACTTGTTTGTTTGTTTGAAATGAAGCCATACTAAGTGGACCAGCTCTGGTTTTAAACACTGAAATTATAATAAAGGAAAAGAGAAATTGATGAGGGCATTGGAAAAAATTACCAAAAACCCAGAACCTCAAAGGGCCTGCTGCCTGCCACCACAAAATGCTTAGCTTGGAAACTGTGCAATTTTGGTGAAAAAGACTCTCAACAAATGTAGATGAAATGGGCTGAGACAAAATGACCCCGGGCCTCCCCATCCCCTTCCTTGTCTTTCTATTTTCCCCCTCAGCTGAGTCAGATTTGGCTGTCCCCCGACTGCAACAACAAGGTAACTGCAATTAAAGGAAAAGACGTTGTCACTTACTCGGCAGGAGGTGGTGGCTTTTCCCCAAGCACCTGGTACTTTCGGTCCATTTTATTGGGCTTGAAGTGCCTTGTGAAGCTGTGGGACAAAGGCGGCTCGGTGCTCCGGAGGCTGGGGACAGACGAAGGCAGGTCTGAACCTACGGGAGCCCTGCCCGGGCTGCTGGAGGCGCTGGGACTGCCCGTGGACAACCTGACTCCCATTTCTGGGTCCAAGCCCTTCGCTATGACCTCCTACTCCTCAACAGCTGTGAAGACCACCTTATCCTGGGGTGAAACCTTTGCCACTAAAACGCAACCAAGGCTGCTGAGAGAAGGCAAGGGGCAGAGGTGCTCAGGCCCAGAAATTTGCATCCTTGCTTCCCTGGGGTGAGGACCCAAAGAAAAAGACCCAAAGAATCACAGGTAGTGTTGCCAGTTATATCGAATAACAATGCAGTACACCCATTTAAACTTGAATTTCATATAAGCAAAGAGTAATTTTTAGTATAAGTATGTCCCATGCTATATTGGGTATATACTTATACTAACAAATTAGCTGTTGTCCAATTTAGCTGAGCATCCTCTCTGGCACCCTCTCTTTTATCTGGCAATTCTAGTGACATGGACCTCATGTTACAACCTCTTAGAGACTGAACATAGACACGGCTAATGGCTGGATCACATGTACAAAATAGAGCTCTGACCCACAGCCTGCGGCAACCTACACAGGAGACCACACCGCCTTATCCAGGACAAGCAGCCCAGGAAGCCCGCTTGCCAGAAGTCAGAACCGCAGGGAGCCAGAGTGTTATCTCCAGCAACCACCCGGGAAGCTAAACAACATCTCCTGCAACAATAGGCCCCAGAACTTGATTAATGAACAACAACTTCCCTAAGTTTTGTACTCATTTCCAATTTGGGACCAACCAGAGAGGTCAAATATGCCCCTGTAGCCCACTGCATAGGATGTCCTGTAACCTCCAGCTCCCCAGGCCGACAGCTCCAACCGGGACACAGCTGCAGAGGAAGGGGACACTTCCCACTCCTCTGCCCACCCTGGAGGCTCTGCTGAGAGCCCTTGATGGTGGCCGACTGCCCACTATAGGCTTTGCCCCTCTCACTCGGCTGCCTTTGCTTCCTCCCACAGTCTAACCACCCTGATGCAGCTTAGTGGGCAGAGCACCAAGGCCCAGACTCCTGTGGCTCCGTGACATCACCCCAGGGAAAGCTATCCGCTCCACGGCTCCAACTGCCCTTCTTTTTAACCACAACCATGAGTGTGGGAGGTGGCATGGCTGAGAGACACCAAACTGGGACCAAACTCCCAGTCATGCTCTTGAGGCCAGAGGCCTATGTGAGCCATGTCCCTCTGCAGGATGAACTCAAACCTGACGAAAGCTGGCATCGGAGCTGGCCCGCTCTGAGACAGCATATGGAAAAGCAACAAGTTGTCCCCTGCCTTTGGGGGCAGAAGCTGGAGTTGGGGCGGGGTCCTGGCAGCCCCGTGCCCTACCTCCCTGCAGAAGTGGCACTGGCATCGGGCATGGCCTTCTTCCCAGAGCTTTCTGGCCGGTACCGACGCTTCAGGCCTTTGGGTGACAAGAGCCAGGATGCGAGTGAGGATAGGAGGTGAGGAGGGGCCACTCAGCCCACCAGCTTCCCTCCTGCTGCCCCCAGACCACGGGCCTCTGTGCTTCTACCTGGCTGGGACTGATCTTTGTCACCCTGGTCTGGCCATTTTGAGCTGGAAAGTACAAAACCAAAGGAAAGGATGTGAGCTTTTTCACAGTGACCATGAGGACAGCTCAGGACAGGTGAGGGGCAGCATCCCAGCTGGTCCCTGGGAGTCCCATCATGGGCCCCATTTCACATGAGGAACTGAGGCTCTGAGTGGGAAGCCCCTTGCTCAAGGTCACAGGGGGACCCCAGTGTGTGGGGCCCCCAAGCCAGTCCCTGAAGGTTCAAGGCCATGGGCCATGGTGGCAGGGCCCCAGTGTGCACCCCAGAGCCACTCACTGCAGGATCTTCTTGACCACCTCCACGGCTGGGTCTTCAATCATGGGCTTCCCCATGCGGCTCGGCAGGCCGAAGGACTCAGGGGTGATCGGATACTCCTTGAACTCCTCTTCAAGGACTTCTGAAGATACCACGTTGTCACTCTCCTCCTCCAGGTCAGTCAGGATGGTGTCCTGCAGGCCAGAGAGAAGGGCTGAGTGTGTGGAGACCAGCCCAGGTGTGGGGGAGGCAGCAAGCTGGGTTCACACTCTAGCACCTCTTCATCCAAATGATGAGGTCAGAAGCAAGCTGGCCAACCTCCTCGAGCCTCTGTCCTCTCTTTTTAGAGGTCCTGTCTCCCTTAGAGGGTTGTTCATTCATTTGTCTGTTCATTCGTGCCTTTAAAACGTTTCCCGAGTACCTGCTCTCCACGAGTCTCTGCCTGTGTTCTGGGGACATGGACCAAGAGGTCACCTGTGATCTCTGCCTTTATGGAGCTTGCAGTCTTGTCAGAAGAGACAGATGTTTAACTTGCACTTATACCAATAAATGCTTGGTCAAAATTTGGACCAGTACTGTGAAAGCAAAGTTCCAGCATCTTCTGAGAGATTGAAGTGAGACCTGCAGATGTGCCCAGGCAGCATTTTTGGAGAAATGGGCGAGGGAATGTATGAATGCCAGGCTGAGCAAGTGGCCAACTCCCCGCGAGCAGGACCTTAGAGAAAGGGTGGAATCTGTGGCCACCGTAGGAGCTTAGTCAGGCTGGTCCCTGTTTCATTCTGAGTCTCATCTCAGCGGTGGCCTGTCAGCCCTGTGCGGGAAGGGTCCAGGCTGGGCCCGTGGGGCCTCCACCCTGCCAGGTGCTGCAGTGGATGGAGGCCGAGTGCCGGCTGCATGGTGGGAAGGGGCTCCCTGCAGAAGGAGAGCTGGTCACAGCTCGACGGGGAGAGCAGGGCCTGGCAGCGCTGCGTCTCTGCAGCCCTCAGCTCTCTGGCCCTGCAAGTGGCTGAGCACCTCTGTGGGTAAAGCCCGGGGTGAGGAGTGGGCAGGGGTGAGGGTAACACAGGCTCCGCCCTGTCAGGCTCACGTCTCGGGCAGACAGACTCTTACATGGGGCCTCACTGCGTGGTCTGTGTGCTCATGGGGAAGTGGGTGGTGCCGCGTGGGCCAGGAGACCCCAATGCCGACCAGGGGGTGGGAGAAGGCTTGGGGGAAGTGACATCTTCCGCAGGGTGAGAGGGATGAAAAGGCATGTAGGACAGGCCGCTGAGGCTGCTGCGTGTATCCAGTTAAAGCGTTTGGACTTTACCTGAGGGCAGGGGGGTGACATGGACAGACTTCCGACATCTGGTCTGGCTGCAGCTCAGGGAAGGGACCACGGGGGATGTGCAAAGACATGGGTGGCCAGGTGGGTGGGAGGCAGTGGGTCTGGACGAGATGGTGGGGGGCATGGGGAGAAGCCTGGGTGCAGGTGGGTAGGAAGGGGCTGAGAGGGGGGGCTGGTCTGAGAGCCAGTGGATGGCGTGAGTCGAGGGTGCTGATGGTGGTGCCAGGTGGGCCCATGGGTGATATGAATCCAGATCTGACTCCGCTTGTACCTGTCCATGGCATCTCAGTGGGCCTGGTGTCCAGCAGAGCCCTGCTGGTCTCCGGGGAGCCCAGACAGTCGCTCACCCCTTCCCTGCAGCCCCGTCCCGCTCCTCACCGTGAAGACCGCTTGTGTCACAGACACCGTGTCCAGGCTGCAGTTGAGGTACTGAATCCTCTGGCTCAGTCTTTCTTTCCAAGTTCGGACAAAGCCAAGGAGTTCTTCTGTGGTCACTACCTAGTGAGGACATGGAGGAAGGAAGACCTAGGAAGCAGCCTGCAGGAGAGCAGGCGGATTGCACCGGCACTGCAGAAATGGAGGCTGAGCTGGTAAGGATGCCTCCTGGCTCGAAGGCAGCCCCTCACTAGCAGGGAGGGCCCAGGGCAGAGGGGACGCTGGGCTGGCTCTCCTAGGCGGCTGCACTGAGCCAGCACACACTTCACTGAGGAGGACATCAGGAGTTCTGATCCTGTTTTACAGGTTCAACTCCAGGCAAATGACTCGAACTTGCTCAGCTCAGTCTCCGCATCTGTAAGACGGGGACACAGAATATTCCTCAGGCTCTCCTCCAGCTCTAACTTTCTGTGTTTAGAAGGAAATATTTGGTCCAGGTGGTGAGGGTGTGTAGGAGTGTGTAGAAGGGCAATCTGGCCATCTCCATGGCAACATCTAACATGCCCCCTCCCCCAGCTTGGAGCAGCACCCCACAGGTACGCAGGGAAGCAACGTGAGGATCTTCTCCCTCATCACATATGTGAGGCACTGCTATCGCTTGCAGAATGTCAAACCAGCCTCCTCCGTCAACACAGGAACGCCTGGGCAACCACGCTCACGTGTTCCTCACCTGGCCAGGAGGCTGGGCAAGCCCCTGGCACCCGCTCAACACCTTGACAGGAGAGGACAGAGCAGGGGGAGGGAAGCGAGGAAATGTGAGAGACTAAACATTTCTGCTCAGGAGAAGCAGAGCCTGCCCTAAAGGGCCTGGGGAAGGGGCACAGCAGATTAACCTTATTTTTCCCCTGCTCCCCAGTGGGTAGGCTCAGAAGTAAGACCACGTAAGTCACCGGCAAAATATAGGAACCACCCTTCCTCTGCACATCTGCACTGCAGTGCAAGTAATCTCAATGAATGCACAGAAACACGTGCATGAATGTACGTGTCAGGGTTTAGAGTCCAAAACGAGAATAGTGTGAGGGACATTTATTCTGCACTCGATGCTTTGTGGATGTTCCAACTTTTCTCAAGAATCATGCAATGCCATATGTTAAAAGCAATAAAGAAAGAAAAATAAATGTCCTCTTAGTGCTAGTAATAGAACCACAACTCAGTGTCACTGAATTGGAAGAGAAAGGACAGAGGATGGTGAGGGAGGAGGCTTCCCACCCCAGAACCCTCAGGCGGGGGCATCTGGTTCTGGAAGTGCCTGGCTGAGCTGTTAAGGAAAGGTTTCTCGGGGTGGTCTAGGCACACGTGGAATGGGGCACAGAGATGTGTACTCGTGGCAGAAAATAAGCACAAAGACAGCCAGAGACCTGTTCTGCTGACTGGAGCCTGGCAGGCACTTAGGACCAAGCCCCTCCCAAGCTCTGCTCCAATTCTGACTTCTCATGGTTTAGACAGAAAAAATCAGTCTATGTGCTAGGATCAAAAGAAACAAGTGAAAAATCAAACAAAAGCAGTTGTTGAGAGGGCAGAGCTCTGCTTCTGTCATGCACCAGGCTGAGTTCCCATTACAGCAAGGGACACCTGGTGACATCCTGGGGGTAGTGAGGTCAGAGGAAGCCAGACTCTGGCCCCCATCCCTGGACTCCACATGCCTGCCTGAGGGGCGGTGGAGTGGGGGACGCTGACTGATTCCTCTTCTCTTCCTTCTTTCATTCCTTTGAGTAAAACAGGGGTTAAATAGGAAGACTCCAGGACACCCCTTGTGCTGCAGAAATCCTGGGCACACATGTAAGTTTATTTCAAGGTCGCGATTCTAGCATGACACATCTTTATTATTCGCAGGTAGAATCTATTGAGCACTTACTGTTTTATCACCCTTTGAGTCTCGGCAAGTTTCTATCTTGCACTGAAGCTGTTCCAGAGAAGAATTTAATTGATCTGTTTGCAAATTGGATTTTGCCACCTAGAAAACCAGAGGTCCCGAGATTTTGTTTCTAGAATACATATTGTGATCAGGAAAATGTTCAGCAAAGCATTATCTGAGAAATTGATTAAGCACTGAAAAAATGAAACTAGGAAAGAAGTGAAGTTTTACCAGAAACTAGGTCAATAGAAATTTAAAACATATTTTTTTCCTATCAAATAAATAACATCTAAAGAAAATTGGCACCCCAGAGTGGGATGAGGGAGTTGGGAGAGGGACAGGCTCCTGCTCTAACGACGCGGGGCCAAGTCCGTAAAACCCACCTAGAAACCTTAAAGAGCCTTCTAAGGAAGGTTCAAGTTCTGGTCCAGGTTTCTAGCTCTCAGGATACACCCTGTGGACGCAGTCAGAGTGTCCCAGGCAGGTGTCATAACGAGAAGTGAAATCCACTAAATGTTCCTCCAGAAAGGAATGCTTAAGTAAAAACTGCAACACAGGCCGGGCGTGGTGGCTCACGCCTGTAATCCTAGCTCTCTGGGAGGCCTAGGCGGGCGGATTCTTTGAGCTCAGGAGTTCGAAACCAGCCTGAGCAAGAGCAAGACCCCGTCTCTACTAAAATTAGAAAGAAATTAATCGGACGACTAAAAATATATAGAAAAAATTAGCCGGGCATGGTGGTGCATGCCTGTAGTCCCAGCTACTCGAGAGGCTGAGGCAGACGGATTGCTTGAGCCCAGGA
>CAUYSK010028081.1:0-50503 GCA_963575035.1 Avahi laniger
CCCGAGTAGCTGGGACTACAGCCATGCACCACCATGCCCGGCTAGTTTTTTCTATATATTTTTAGTTGTCTGATTAATTTCTTTCTATTTTTAGTAGAGACAGGGTCTCGCTCTTGCTCAGGCTGGTTTCGAACTCCTGAGCTCAAACAATCTGCCCGCCTCGGCCTCCCAGAGAGCTAGGATTATAGGCGTGAGCCACCCCGCACCTGGCCATTGTTTGATTTTTTATTGTCTATTTTTCTAAGTTCTATATAGATTCTAGATATAAGCCCTTTATTGGATGTATAGTATGAGAATATTTTCTCCCATTCTGTAGGTTGTCTATTTGTTCTCATGAGAGTTTCCTTGATGGTGCAGAAGCTTTTTAATTTGATGAAATCCCTTTTATTTATTTTGATAGTTGCTGTGATTGCTTTTGGGGTCTTCTTCATAAATTCTTTCCCTAGGTCAATGTCTATAAGAGTTTTTCCAACATTTTCTTCCAGAATTCTTATGGTTTTATGTCTTACATTTAAGTCTATTATCCATAATCAGTTGATTTTTGTGAGAGGAAAGAGGTGCAGATTCTGTCTCAGTCTTCTATGTATAGCTATCCAATTTTCCCAGCACCATTTATTGAATAGGATTTTTTTCCCCAGTGTATGTTTTTGTCTGGTATTTCAAAGATCAGATGACAATTTGAGAATGGTTTCATATCTGGGTTCTCAGTTCTGTTCCATTGGTCTGTCTCTGTTCTTGTGCCAGTACCATGCTGTTTTGATTACTATAGCCTTGTAGGATAGTTTGAAGTCTGGTAGATTGATATCTCCCAATTTATTGTTTTTACTTAAGATTGCTTTGGCTATACAATATCTTCTTTGGTTCTGTACTAGGCATAGAATTAGTTTTTCTAGATCTGCAAAAAATGATGTTGGTATTTTAATAGGGATTGCATTGAATATGTAGCTCACTTTTGGTAGTATAGACATTTTAACAATATTGATTATGCTAAACCATGAACATGGTAGAGTTTTCCATCTGTTTACATCCTCTGCAATTTCTTTTCTCACTGATTTCTAGTTCTCCCTATATAGGTCTCTCACCTCCTTATTTAGAAATGAAAGAGGAAAGGTCACAACTGATATGGAAATACAGAATGTCATGTTTGAATACTATAAAAATTTCTGTGCCCCAAAACTTGAACATATGGAGGAAATGGACAAAGTCTTAGAATCATACAAACTTCCTAGGCTCAATCAGGAGAAATAGAATTACTGAACAGGCAACCATCAAGCACTGAAAGTGAAGCACCAGTAAAAAATCTTCCAACAAAAAAAAGTCCTGGACCAGACCGGTTCATACCCAAATTTTATCTAACCTACAAAAAGGAACTGGTACCTACAATGCAGAAGTTATTCCACAATGTTGACAAAGATGAAATCCTCCCCAACTCATTCTACAATGCCACTCTCAGCTTGGTACCAAAGCCAGGAAAGGACACAACAAAAAAAGAGAATTACAGACCAATTTACTCCATGAATATAGACTCAAAACTTCTCAATAAAATCTTAGAAAATTGAATTCAACTGTACACCAAAAAAAGTCATCATGACCAGGTGGGCTTTATCCCAGCGATTCAAGGATGGTTCAACATATGCAAATCTATAAATATAATTCACCATGTGAATTATAACAAGAACAAAGACTATGTGATCCTCTCAATAGATGCAGAAAAGTCATTGGCAAAATTCAGCACCCTTTTATGGTAATAACTCTTAGTAAAGTGGGCATAGATGGGTCATATCTCAAAATTATCAAAGCCATATACAACAAACACCCAGCCAACATCATACTGAACATGGAAAAATTGAAAGCATTTGCGCTTAGAACTTGACCAGACAAGATTGTCCACTATCTTTATTTCTATTCAACAGTGCTGGAAGTCCTTGCCAGAGCAGTCAGACAAGAGAAGGGAATCAAGGGTATCCAAATGGGAGCAGAAGAGATAAACTATCGGTCTTTGTTGATGATATGATATTACGTCTAGAAAATCCCAAAGATTCAACCAAGAGACACCTTGAATTAATAAGTGAATTCAGCAAAGTCTCAGTTTACAAAATCAGTGCACACAAATCAGTAGTTTTCATATATGCCAATGACAGTCAAGCCGAGAGTCAAATCGAAGACACAATACCTTTCGCAGTAGCGTCAAAGACAATTAAGTATTTAGGAATATATTCACATGCACTTCTGTGTTCTCTACTCTATATTTTTAGCTGTCTTCTTTTAAACTCTCCAAAACCAAGCTTAGTTGAGTAATCCAATCACCATTCATAGGATGTCTTGTGCCAAGACCTTTCATTCTAGGTCATTTCATGGACTTGTGTTTCACTCAAAGTTTTGCAAATTCTTTGGTTTCAAGATCTTTTTTACATTCTTAAATATTACTGATGTTCTCAAAGATCTTTTATTTATGTAGACTATATCTATTGATAGTTATTGTATTAAATATTAAAACTGAGAATTTTTTTAAAATTACTTATTTAATTAAAAATAACAATAAAAATCCATTGCATGTTGACATAATGAGCATATGTCTGTGAAAAAGAACTACAATTTTCAAAACAATGCATTTAATGAGAAGAGGCATCATCTTACATTTTTGCAAATCTCTTCAGTTGTCTGGATTTTCACAGCTGCTCCTGCATTCTGTCTGTTGTGATACGTTTTTTTTGTTGACGTATATGAAGAAAATCTAGCCACATGCAGATGTGATTCTGAAAATGGAAGGACCTCATCAACCCATTGAAAGTCTTGGGAATCACTAGGTCCTTGGAACTAGGATTCTGATCCAATTAGCTTTACTTCTGTGGCTGTCATTCTCATTGTGCCTCTGAGAGTATGACAGGACCAGAGCACATAGCACAATTGTATTCTGATAACTGGATCTTAAAGACCCCCAAAATACCTATATGTATATATGTAATATACACATGTATATACACATATATACTTATGTATGTGTAAAAATTCCTATATGTATATAAAACTGGATTTTAAAGATCCCAAAATACATTATATTAATGTAGTAATTAAATATAACATAAAATTACAGATAATTATAATATATATCTATATACCTACATCATTTATAAAATTAAAAACATAAATTGATATGATATGGTAATATAAACTATAAGCAACATTTCACTCTACACTTGATTGTTAGAATAGCAAAGAAAAAAAAAAGCAAAGAAACTGTTTTCAAAAGCTCAAGTTTAAAGTTTTACTGCAGACATGGAAGTGGCAGTGAACACTATCCTTAGGGACAGAAATTTAAGTTTGTTTCTTGCCCTGTCGCTTCAAGTCTCATTCTCAATTTCTTCATCCAAAAATAAATAAATAAATGAAAGTCACAGGATGGGAGTCCACAGTCCCTCAGGCCCCCATCTGTTCTAACATTTAATCATTCTCATAGATCAAGTAAATGAAGCTTATTCCATCCAAAACTGACAATCTGGTTTTAGGTTAATTTAGCAGTTTTAAGTCTCCTTCAGATTTCTACTCTAGTAATAATGTATGATAATGGCGTAACCCATTAAAGTTCCTTAGGTTATGGCTTACATAATACGTATGAACTTGGTGACATGTAGATACCTTTGGAAAAGTAAAATTGTTTTTAGGGTTAAGGTATTTTATGTCTTTTAGCTTTTCTAAAATTTCATCTTGTGTGTTACCTTCCTGGTCTGGCTGTACCATGGATCCCTTGAATAAGCGTGGCATGGCCTTGGCTTGTCTGTTATGTGGCAATTATAGTTTGTAGGTGAAGACAGCTCACCACTGAGCAGTGTCACCTGCCTACAGCCATGAGCCTTATTTTCAAACAGTGATTTCTGGTTTTGTGAAATACTTTTTTCTGTTCTGTTTGTGCTTGACAGCTTTGCTTCCTTGTGCCGTGGAACTATTCGAGTAGTTTTTTTCTTTTCTGTCTTTAGCAAGCGACCCAGACATCAGAGCTGCCATTCCATGTTGAAAGTTTATGGCACTGAAGCCTGATCCTGTCTGGCCTTGGGGATCTTACAGGTAACTGTGGTATTAAGTGCCCTTCCCACATTCCTTTCAGAAACTGACAGCCAATAAGGAAACGGTTTGGAGGGAAATACTGACATTTTAGAAATAACCAATTGAAGAGTCATAAAAGAAGAACTTAAAAATAATTTCAAGCACGACTTTCTTTGACAGACAACTTTCAGGAACTTTTCTTGCCAGATGCCAAGAGAGAAGTTTGAATATGATGACTTCCACATGCCTCATAGGACTGGTACTGAGGAAAAACCAGATGTTTTATAAGGAAAAAAAAAATGTTTGAAATGAGATGTATGAAAATCAATGGTGGAAAATAAACCCAGGATATGCTGCTCAGTGATACTCTTGGCAAACAGAGAGAAAAACAGAGGGACAAGTAGCAAACTAATTCTAAATCATTATACCAATGATGGTTTAATTAGGTCAAGGGCAACTTTGCTTATTTCCAACCTGAAAATGTTTTCTGGTATGATTGGACTTCATAACTGATTTTCAGTTTAATGCATTTGCAAAAATAGACTTCATACTGCCTTCATTATATTACTTTCTTGACATTCAAAAATTAGAAACATTGGCATAATTTTAAATCAAAAATACATTTTACTCTTTGACTATGCAGATTTCTCTTGTACATTCTAAACCTATTATGTACAAAACTTCTGTTGACTTTGTGAAGGCTCCATGCTCAGTATATGCAATGTAGGTCAGCACAGCTTATAATCCATTCAAGGTGCAGATCAGACAATTATACTTCTTGGAGATACATCTGAAATGGATTTTGAAAGGTCTGGAAGTTTTGTTTGGCAAAGAATTGAGCAAGAAATCCCTTGGGTTTCCTCCCAGGAGTTTTTCTGAAGGAAATCTTTTTGTGTGTGTATATGACATTTAGAAATAAAAGTCAAACATTAAACCTTTGGTAAGGTCCACATTCTTTATCTGGATTAGTTCATATTCAGAACATCTGAAGAACAATATGGGCATAAGGTACATTTTAGAAAAAGATCAATACTAGGAGGATATTTCTTTAATATAATAAAAGTATTCTTTTGGAAACATGATAGCTAAGGTTCTAATTTATTATTAATAAAAATAATAACTACCATTTATTGAATTTTTACTATACTATAACAGTATTTTAATCTGCACAGCAAAACTGAGGTCCCATTTTTGCAGCTCTGACCCCAAGAAATGAAGAAACAACAACATCAACATAAATACCCTTTACTTTTCTTGACAGCCATACAAAATTGCTGTTTTTACAGGGCAAAAATGACCAAATACCATAATCTTATATGATTCAACCTAAATGATAAAGTAAGACTATCAATAATCCATTTAGGAAATTTCCCTATGCTTATATTTTTGTTATGGCTTAACTGTATCATTATTTAAATGCTGGCTACTAGTCTTGTTAAAGTCACATACCACATCAAAATAGTGATTTTAATAATTTTGATAAAGAAAGAAATTGTTCCTATATTTCTTCCTTAGTTTAATTCTTTAATAATTTAAATACTACTTAGATGTGGCAACTACATTACATGAAGATCTTATTATCTGAATAAATTATGATGTGGTAAATAGAAGTATAAATAAAGACAAGATACATTACTTTATTTTACTAATGGATAGGAAACAGTCCATAGCTTTCACCTCTGTTTATTAGTAGTTGTTAATATATAGTTTCATTAAATACATTTGAGTTATGAGTAGAAACATATGCTACACGTTTATATCCAAAAAATATTTATACAATGCTCCAAATAGAAAATACATCACTACGCATACTTAGCTTCAGATTTGACCCATGACATGAACCTATTCATCAACACAAGACATATTTATTGAAATTACAGCCACTGTGGCTAGAAAAACAAAACAAATTAAGACATGGTTTCCACCCTCAGAGAGCTAAAGAGAAACTTCTTAGTAGACATTTACTTCTTGCATTATCCAATTACTGAAAATTTTGAACATTTAGAACTGTATGAACGTGAAACTAAATGCCTTTTGAAGCAATGAGCTTTTTAACCCTGAAATTCTTTATTCTTTCATTCATTTTGTTCTTTCAACAGAATTCCAAATGAGTATCTGTAATTTGTTAGAGCATTATCTTAGATGCCAATGAAACAAAGAAAACATAAATGGAGGTGTGATATTTGCCCAGATGGTGCTCACTTTCTGGGAAAGGCAGCATAATGCTGTGGGAAGAACATGGCTTTGGAATCAAACAGATTTAAGTTTGAATTCTGGTTTCTCTATATATTTTCCATGTGTCACTAGACAATTTACTTCTTGAAATTTTATGTCATTTGCAGTGAGATAGAATTAATAATACTTAATAGAGTTAGTAGTTTTGAAAGAAAATTTGAATGCTTTGTTTCTACCAATAAAACAAATGAACAAACATGGTCCTATTGTGATGGTCAGAGATATTTTGTTTGGGGGCTACCTACCCATAACAAAACAAGTGACTAGGACTATGGCTGCACATGCTTTCTCTTATCCCCAACTCCTCTCTGTTTTCTACTTATGCGCCTCATTCTCATACACACTAACTTGAATAAATATATAATTCAAAATATTATTTTGAATTATATAGTCAAACTGAATAAATCTCTTTTTAATTTTTAACTTTTTAATCTTTCCTTTTGCATTCATATGGACTTATCCTCTATGTGTTGTATGTATGACAACCTGTGTTGATGACATTCTTTTGATTTAGTGTACTTTAGTTACACTTAATATCTGTGTTTCTTATCTTGTTCTTTCTTGGTTATAAATCTGTTGGTGAACTGAATACAACAACTGATAACAATTCTAAATTTCAAATTAAATTTTATGGAATCTTGAGGATCTAAGGAAAATTAGAGGTCGTTTTTACTATCATATCTGTAACATGTACTGTTTTCTCTCTCTGTGCCACTTTTCATGCACCGAATTCATATTTAAAAATACAGGTGTTAAAAGCATGAGATAATGAGACAGGACATGTCAGCTATGCAGCTATTTGGATTTTGCACATAGTAAGTATCTTTAAAAACTACAAATAACTAAAAATCAACACTAATTAAGCATTTACCATGTACTAGGCAATGTGTTTTTGGTTTTACATGCACTCTCTTCTTAATCAGCTTCTATGCATTTTATCAATCATTCCAACAATTACATGAGATAAATCTTATTTAAAAACCCATTATAGAGATTAGGAAAATGAAGCTAACAAAAAATAAGACAACAGAATCAGAAAGAAGTTTAAACAGGATAAAACAATTAAATGCAGAATCCATCTTAAAAATTGAGCAAGCTTTCTGCTTAGATCAGCTACTTCTAGGCATTTTGAAAAACTTTTTATCAATCTTCTAGCTTCAATTATTGAAAAACGACATTTAGTCCTGAAGTTGTACATAAATCTGATCTGAATAGAAGTGCGCTGTGTTGAAGAATGCTCATGAAAGGCTTAGAATGTTTTCCTCAACCCCTATTCCATCTAAAATTAGGACATTGGTGAACTTATTCAAAGACCTAAATTTCATATATGAAATCCACAGCCCAATGAGAGCATTGCTGCTGCCACATCATGGTGACTCTTTCTATCTATTTACTGTATCTTGTGAAATTGTAACAGAGTCTTGCATGTAGCTTTTATGATAAAGCTCTCCAAGAAGGCCTCTGAATTTAATCAAAATCAGAGAAAGGTTAGAAAGGATAGTAAGACTCCATCATAAACTTTGAAAGTGAAGGCTCTGTTAAAGAATGCTCTCCATAAAACAATTAAATCTTTCCCAGGAGGATAAACAGCACATCCAGAAAACATATTTTGCTTCCTAGCATTTTTTATAACATTGAACTCTCCAAATGAAATCTTACATATAGTAGGCAATTATTAAAGCAGATTGAAGAAATCAGATTAACTTGCAATTTGCAACCACCGTATTTAATATACTCTCAGCTCAAATGCTTGGTAATGTCAGAAATGTCTGTGTGTGTGTGCGTGTGTGTATTTATATACATACAAGTATATATTGCCTTTATTGTGCTTCATAGATATTTTATTTTTTAAAAAATTGAGAATTTATGGCAAGCCTGTGTCTAGCAAGTAGTCTATCAGCACAATTTTTCTGACAGCATGTGCTCACTGCGTGTCTCTGTGTCACAATTTGGTAATTCTCACAATATTTCAAACTTTTTCAATATTGTTATATCTGCTATGGTATCTGTGATCAGTAACCTTTGATGTCACTATTGTAATTTTGGGGGGGCATCACAAACTGTGCCCATAAAAGACGTTGAATTTAATTGATAAATGTGTGTGTTTTGAGTATTTGACCCACTGACCGTTCCCCTGTTTCTTTCCCTCTCCTTGGGTCTCCCTATTCCCTGAGACACAACAATATTGAAATTAGGCCAGTTAATAACCTTACAATGACCTCTCAATATTCAAGTGAAGAGAAAAGTCCCATGTCTCTCACGTTACATCAAAAGCTAGAAATGTTTAAGCTTACTGAGGAAGACATTGAAAACTGAGAGACTGAAAACTAGGCCTCTTGTACCAAACAGCTAACAAAGTTGTGAATGCAAAGGAAATCTCTTGAAGGAAATTAAAAATGCTGCTCCAAGCTATTCAGCTTTAAGAAACAATAGTGATATAGCACCTCTTGTATACTTCTGGATAGAGCTGGAACTCATTCTACTAAGTGAAGTGTCCCAAGAATGGAAAGACAAGCACCACATGTACTCACCATCAAATTAGTATTAACTGATCAACACATAAGTGTACACATAAGAATAACATTTATTGGATGTTGGGCAGGGGGGATAGGGGAGGGGGAGGAGGGAGGAGGGGACAGGTATATGCATACACAAAGAGTGCAATGCACACTACCTGAAGGATGGACATATTTGAAACTCTGACTTAGGGGGGTGAGGGGGGATCAAAGGTAACATATGTAACCTAAACATCTGTACCCCCATAATATGCTGAAATAAAAAAAAATGCTACTCCAGTGAACACATGAACGATAAGAAAGTGAAACAGCTTTATTATTGATATGGAGAAAGTTTTATTGGTCTGGATAGAAGATCAAGGGAGCCACAACACTCCCTTAAGCCAAAGACTAATCCAAAGCAAAACCATAACTCTTTTCAATTCTACGAAGACTAAGAGAGGTGAGGAAGCTGCAGAGAAAAAGTTAGAAGGTATAGAAGAAAAGTCTGTCAATAGCAGAGGTTGTTCATGAGGCTTAAGGGAAGAAGCCATCTTTATAATGTAAACATACAAAGTTCAGCAACAAGTGAAGCTTGTAGAAGCTGTAGAAGCTGCAGCAAGTTATCCTGAGATCCACGTAAGATGATGAAGATGGCTACATTAAACAACAAATTTTCAATGTAGAGAAAAAAGCTTTCTATAGGACGAAGATGCCATCTAGGAATTTCATTGATAGAGAGAAGATAATACCTGGCTTCAAACTTCGAAAGGCAGGCTAACTCTCTTTTTAAGGGATTATATAGCTGGTGAATTGTTGTTGAAACCAATGCTCAGTTACCATTTTGAAAATTCAAGGGCCCTTCAGAATTACGCTAAAGCTACTCTGCCTGTGCTCTGAGTGGAAAAACAAAGCCTGGATGACAGCACATTTGTGATAGAATGGTTTACTGAATATTTTAGGCACACTGTTCAGACCTACTTCTCAGAAAAAAAGATTCCTTTTGAAGTATTTCACTGCTTATTGACAATGTACCTAGTCACCCATGATGGACAAGGAGATAAATGCTGCTTTCATGCTTGGTAACACAACATCCCTTTTCCAGGGCATAAATCAAGGAGTAATTGTGTCTTTCAAGTTTTACTATATATATTAATATGAAATATTATGAAATATATGAAATACATTTCATAAGACTATAGCTGTCCTAGATAATGATTGCTCTCGTCTGGACAAAGTAAATTTAAAACTTTCTGTAAAAGATTTATAATTCTCGATGCCATGAAAAACATGTGATTCATGGGGGAAGGTCAAAATATTAACATTAATAATCATTTGAAAGAAGTTGATTTCAACCTTTATGGATGATATTGAGGGACTCAAGACTTCAGTGGAGGAAGTAACTGCAGATGTGGTAGAAACAGCAAGAAAACTAGAATTAGAGGTGGTGTCTGATGATGTCATTGAATTGCCGCAATCTCATGATAAAACTTAAATGGATGAGTAGGTGTTTCCTGGGAATATGCAAAGAAAGTTGTTGCTTAATATGAAATATACTCCTGGTGAAGATATTATGAACATTGTCAAAGTGACAATAAAGTCTTCAGAATATTACATAAACTTAGTTGATAAAGCAGTGGCAGATTTGAGAGGATTGACTTCAATTTTGAAAGAAGTTCTACTGTGGATAAAATGGAATTAACCAGCGTCACATTGTACAGAGAAATCTTTCTTGTAAGGAAGAATCAATAGATGTGGCAAAGGTTCATTGCTGTCTTATTTTAAGAAATTGCCACTGCCACCCCAACTTTTAGCAACCACCACCCTGATTAGTCAGCAGTCATCAACATCTAGAAAAGATTTTTAAACAGCAAAGAAATTATAACTCACTTAAGGCTCAAATGATTGTTAGTATTTTTTAGCAATAAAATATTTTAATAAGGTATGTACATTGTTTTTTAGACATATTGCTATTGTACATGTAATAGACTACAGTATAGTGCAAATGTATCTTTTATATGCACTGGGAAACAAAACATTCACATGGTTCACTTTGCTATGATACTTTCTTTGTTGCATTTGTCTGGATCCAAACCTGCAATAAATCTGAGGCATGCCTGTATATGTGTGTTCTCATCTACCTATCTCTCTCTCTCTCTCTCTCTCTCTCTCTCTATCTCTCTTTCTCTCTCTCTCTAATCCATCATCTATCTGGGTAATGCATATGTATATCCAAAAAAATACTCTATAAAACAGGAAAAGCTACCATTTTGAGAAACTGCTAGAGATAAAAAGACATGGAAATTTTTATAAGGTAAATAAAAAAAGCAATCACAAGAGTTGGCATATAGACTGGAGGAAACCACTACAAAAGAACTATCACCAGGGAGACAGAGTAATAAAGGAATTCCAGAGAAATTACTACTCAGACTTAAGAAAGGAAGCAAACTGGACTAATGGTCAGAATAAACAGTGGACTAACAGATATCAGAATAACGGGGCCCACCCTTTTAAACTCCTATAAATTCTGAAGAACCAAGAGGAAATGGAGTATAAATTGAAGAAAACACTACTCATGATATACCCAGACTATTGGCATTAGAGACACAAGACATTGCCCTTGATAACTTAAAACGGCAAACAAGAACAAGGGCCCATAATTCTAGAAGGAAAATATTCATTCTCAGTTTCATATGTTTCTCTCTCTCCTATAAATGCTAAGAGCCTGGAATGCCAATTTGTACTATGGAATAGCATTGTTAAGTCTTCACTGTCCCAACTGCAAGCATGGCCAGACATCCAGCAATCACCAAATAACTCAAGAAAACCAGACCGCTAAGAGGACCACCCTTAGAGTTGCACCCAGGACCCTCCATGGTGAAGAGTACCATGCATTAGAGTGCTCATCTTTCCTGATGAAAAGGAAAGGATCTATCAGTCCTAGGAAACTTCTACACATCATTCTTCCTATGTCCTCAAAACATTCATTATGTCTGAATGCCCAAACACAAAAATTTTGTGAGTTTTGCTGCCAATGATAGCAACAGGCACTATTTTGAAGTCTGGCAAGGACTGGAATATAGGACCATTTAAGTAATAGAAAAAAAAGAATTATTATGCCAATCTATTCTCTCAGATATCATGTATGTAATAGAATTTTGCATAATGAAATGTATTGTCAAGAGCCCTTTTTCTTGCTTCTCTTTGTGTTTCAATTTATGGTTCCGGGGTACTCACAAATTAGTGGTTTATGTACAACATTGCAGCTCAGAATTTTTTTAATAATAATTGTCACATTGTCATGCCTAACTTGAAATTTTCTAGGTTTCCTCAACATGGATGTCTCCTACGTGGGCTCCAGATGCAAGATGTGCCTGTCTCAAAATTTCTAAGTCTCCTTCCAATATCTGGGACTATCTGGGAATGGCAGAGCATTCCAAACCTGGACCAGGCTATTCATGAGCACTAGTTCTGGTTTCTGCTTTTTAGGTTGATGACTACTGACTAACCAGGGTGGTGGTTGCTGAAAGTTGGGGTGGCAGTGGCAATTTCTTAAAATAAGACAGCAATGAACTTTTGCCACATCTATTGATTCTTCCTTACAAGAAAGATTTCTCTGTACAATGTGATGCTGGTTAATTCCATTTTATCCACAGTAGAACTTCTTTCAAAATTGGAGTCAATCCTCTCAAATCTGCCACTGCTTTATCAACTAAGTTTATGTAATATTCTGAAGATTTTCTTGTCACTTTGACAATGTTCATAAAAAACTTTACCAAACTTTATCTCATGTGTGGAGTCAACTACCTGCTTATGAGGTCATCCTGTGGCCCCGTATCTGGGCTTCTCTTCCAGAAAGTTAGTCTGGTAAGGAGATAACTTCTACCAGCTGAAACAGGTGCAGCGCCTGGGGCAAGGGCCCCAATTGCTGGGGCCTAAGTCTAGTATTGCTTTCAGGGTGGCCTTAAAACCTTTTGGATTCCTTACGCAGACCTTGGAATGGACATTTAAATCCCTGATCTCATAATTTATCATTTTCTTCCTCCAAGTTCTTCCAAATAAAACAACCAAGCTCATTTTTGATACCAATATCTATGTATATTAGGGAATCAGAGCCACTGTATTATAGGAATCAAGTATTTATTGTAGAGTTAAACCTTACAGAAATGTGGGAGGTGCTGGGAAGTTGATAGTCTGGAATAGGAATTAGAAGGAGCAGAGAAATAGTTGCTGCTGCTCTTTCTGATGCACTAGCATAGGTGGACAAATAAGAACTTTCAGAAAAAGCTAATAGCCTAAGCAGTACCAGCTACCAGAGTGGACTCACAAAAAAAGGAGCCATGAGGAAGTCTATAATTTGTTGTCTCTGGGTAGCCATCACCTCTGTGTTGTGGGTTTGCAACAAAACATCTGGTAGTATGTTTAGGGCTCCTATTAGTCAGCAGGTCTGCAAGCCAAGAAGACTAGCTAAACACAGAGTAGAAGGTGAGGGCGAGTTAGGACTGACCAGGTACTGGTACTCCTAGGCTCTCCAGCATCATATTCCACCATAATGACCTTCTGAGAGTGAAGTGGCTGCTTCACCTTTGCTTTTCAAATGCAGTGAAAGTTACTGTTTGATCAACTGTACCACAGAAATATAAAGGAAGAATATTTTGGAAAATGTACCTGTCTTAATGAAGTTAACATAGCACAATACAGCATATTCGATTCACACCTAAAACAATACATTTATGATATATTTCCTTACCCCATTTCCTCTAAGTGTAATCTTTTGCTGGCTCTGTTTGGAACACTTTTGACAACCATTAACTTTTATTGTATATTCCCATGGGAAAAGAGAGAGAGAGAGAGAGAGAGAGAGTTCTCCTTCAAAGACCTCGAGAAAAATTTCATCTTATCTTACTGGTTTTTATTGACTTACAAGTACTAAATCTCTAAAGCAGTCACTGTGTCTGGTAAAATGAAATATTCTGGTTGGCTTAGGGTAATGAGTACTCACTGCTAAATCTTGTGATGAGATTAATCCTATCCAAACATCAGGACCACCAGCATGTTTGTACAGACAGCTGTATATTGTCCATGTCAATGATGACCTTCCCAGTATGGCTGGGAATGGAAGAGAAGTAGTACTGGGTTTACTACACTTACAGAAGAAAAATTCTCAATGCTGTCGAGAGATTTGTCCTCACATTCAAAGGATGAATTTAGTAGCATGAAAAATTAATGTAAACAAACAAAACATATGAATACATCTTTATGAAATTTTTGAACTCCAAGCACAGAAATACTATATTAAAAAACCCCAAAACTTTTACAGAGGGAAAGATAAGTTGCCTTGATAGAGAAGAGGATTAGGTTGTTATTAGATAAGTCAAAACAACTGTGTTGGATGTTAGGAAAAAATGCAAAATAATCTTTAAAATTTTGAGAATTTTAAACAAATTCACTAGCTAAAGTTCAATATGTAGGTAGTATAAAGATGTTTTTTGAGATATAAGGGCTACGAAAACTACCATTCATCATGCTTCTCGAAATCAATTACTCTAGCATGTGCTCATGTACTTCAACAAAATGAATGGATTAAAGGAAGAAGATGTGGGATCTATGAAATAATGCTATGAAATGAGTTAAAAATAAATAATTGTTCATACAAATCTAAATAACAATTTTTAATAACAATCCAGATCCAAAATCTCAGAACCTGTGTTGGGCAAAATGCAAAGAACGAATGGACTATTATGGCCATATTATTTGATCCAAAGTGTATATGCTTTTAACACTTCCAGTGTGACTTGAAAAAACGAATAGCAGAGACATCCAGAATAGGCACTGACTATTTTTCAGTGATAATTTCTATAGATTCATCCATTTTCCCTGACAAACCAATGGCTGAAATGGAATCCCTTATTCTAGCTGTATTATATAGTGGTTACTCATTTGCTCGTTAAAAGATTATGTCAACTGAGGGTACATAGAGCGAATATGCACACAGTTCTATATGCAGCTCCATAGTTTATTGCTAGTGCTTTATTCCTTCTTAATCCATTAGTAATTAGTTAGCATTTTACTAGGTAGTGCATGTTCTTTCAATTTCCTATAGTTGGAAACTGCTAAGATTTAGAGTAGAATTAAATCGGACAGTTTTGTTCCAACAAAAGACTGGCGGTCCCCTCTTTTCCTCTTTGTTATTATCCAATAGAACAAATTTACAGCTAAGTGGAAAAATATGGAATATGTATATAAAATAAGAAATAAAATTACAAAGCCAGGTATGAAAATGGTTAAGAGAGTATTACCGAATATACTGCAGAGATGGGCACTTGCAAATTGTAGTTACAGCACTCCTTTTATTCTTAATATTAACATTCATAATTTGTGAGATTCAGTAAGTGTTGACTTTAAAAGTGCAATCAGAACTTGGACAGAATAGATATTATTCACTTCACTCTTCTCCTGTCCTCTGTGAATACTTAAGCAAGACACTTTCATGCATCTAAAACGGACAGCACTGACTTATTTCTGTATTGGTAGATTTCACATCACCCATATCTTTTGTCTTCATTAGGTCACAATAACTTTCTACTTGTCTCCAATAAAGTCTCTGCTGTGATATATTTTAGCTTCAATAAAAACAGGAAAGTCTTCTATGTCTGATTTAAGAACACATATTTTATGGGTATAGTTAGTGTTCCCTATGGTATACTTAATAAAACTAGCCAAGCAACCATCTACTTTAAAAAAAAAAAGAAAAGAAAATACATATAAATAAAAACCCATTCATTCATACAGATTTCTTCTATAAAAATCTTTCAAATGATGGCAAAAAGAAGAATAACAATTAAATAGCTGAAATCTCTGTAAATATTTATAGTTAAATCTGTTATCTTGGGAAATGTAGAATGTAGGTAAAGTTCTTTATTTTACTGAAAAATTACTATAGCTTTCGCTCTTTTTAATGATATATTTTTTTGAAATATGGCATTTTTCATAACTGATTCACTCCACATTGAGTAAAGTACATTTTGTCTGTTCTTTACCTTATTGTGGATTCTTTTCAATTCTGTATACTGAAATGCATGCAGTGCCAAGGTCCTCACACTGCCTTGTACTTTTGATTACTAAGATTATTTTGAAAGAAAATTAGCTGTTGGGTTGCATCACAAATCACTTAGCATAAAAATAAAACAGTGAGTTTTATTTTATACATATCACACTACACAAAAACTAATTTTAATAAACAACCATAGTTTCTACTTTATAAACCTGAAATATTAAAGTTATATAGTACCATATTAAGGAATTTGCTAACTAATCAGAAGAAAGAAATGTCTGACGTAAAACTGAGGCAAGAGAGAAATTAAAACATCCGTCCTCCTGAGGCGGTAAACTGGCAGAGATTAGGGGAGATACCTCTGGTCATCTCAGAACCACAGAACAGGCACTCAGACAAGTTCCTAAAAAAAATGTATTCATACAGTCTTGGTGTTTCTCTGTTTCAGTTACCTATTACTGTGTAACAAACAGCCCCAAACGTAATGACTTCAGGCAATGATGATTTATTATTCCTCTTAAGTCTGTGGGTTGAGTGGATGCTCAGCTGGGAGGTTCTTCTGAAGATCTCCCCTGGGGTACTCCTTCATCTGAAGACATCAGAAGGTTAGCCAGGACTGGAGGATCTAAGACAGCTCTGTTCACATACCCAAGGCCTTGTTACTGAATGTTGGCTGGCCTCCTTCTCTCTCTCCATGTGGTATCTTATCATTCCAGCCATTGTGAAGAGAACATTCTAAACGGGCAAAGAAGGAAGCTGAGGAGCTTCTTTTAAAGCCTAGAATTGAGAAGTCAGACAATGTCACCTGCCACATTTTATTAATCAAAACACATTGCAAGTTCATTTCAAATTTAAGGTGTGGGAAAATAAACACTGTCTTTCATGGAAGGAGCTACAAAATATTGTCTCAATGTGTTACAATCTACAGTGAATCCCTTTCTCTCTCCCTCTCTTTTTCAGTTCCATTTTCATATTAATGTAAAAAAGACTGACTTCGGGCTAATGCAGGGGTCAAGAAGCATTTTGTGTAAAAGATTAAATAGTAAATATTTGAGATTTTTAAGGAATCTTAAGTTCTCTGTCACAACTACTCACCTCTACTCTTGTAGCATGAAGGCAGCCATAGATAATACATAAAATAATTGATTGGCTGTGTTACAATAAAACTTTATTTATAAAAATAGTGGCTGGGCTAGGTGTGGTAGCTTATACCTGCAATTCCAATACTTTGGGAAGACAAGGTGGTAGGGTCACTTAAGGCCAGGAGTTCCAGACCAGCCTAGGCAACATAGCAAGATTACTTCTCTACAAAAAAAGTTTTTAAATGAGCCAGGCATGGTGGTGCACACCTGTAGTCCCATCTACTTCAAATGCTGAGATAGGAGGATTGAGGAGCCCAGGAGATTGAGGTCACAGTGAGCTATGATTGGGCCATTGTACTCTATTCTATTCTGTTTCTAAAAAAGCAAAAAAAACCCAAAACAAACAAACATAAAAACAGTGGCTGGATTTGGCCCACAGGTAATTTATTGAACCTTGGTCTTATAAATTGAATTACATTCCTTCCCTCTCCAAAAAAAAAAAAAAAGAAAAAGAAGAAGTCCTAACCTCCAGTACCTTACAATGTGACCTTATTTGGAAACAGGATAGTTGTAGATGTAATTAGTTAAAATGAGATCACACTGAAATTTGGTGGATTCCTAATCCAGTTTGACTGATATCATTCTAAAAAGATAGCCTTGTAAAGACAGAGACAAAAGGAACACAAATACGCAATAAAGGCAGGACTTTGAGTGAAGCGTCTACAAGCCAAAGAATGCTAAAGATTGCCAGCAAACTACCAGAAGCTAGGAAGAGTTTTGGAAGGATTTCCTTATAAATATTGGAGTATGATCTTGTGGACCCTTTGAATTCAGACTGTTAGCCTCCAGAACTGTGAGACAGTAAATTTCTGTTTTTGTAAGCCACCTGGTTAGTGGTACTTTTTGTTATAAGAACCCGAAGAAACTAATAGACCTGGTCTTGTGTCCAATGTTTATGAATTGCAAATTTTCTTATTTTTTATACTTCTTTTCTCTTTCTATTTTATTTCCTGATTGCTTTTGAATCTTAGGCAGTACCTACCCTCATACCTTCATGAAAATAGAGTGAATTAAAAGCTTTGAAACGTTCCTTCCTTGACATCAAAATCGACAGTTTGTGTCAGGCCTTTGCTATTTGATGGTATCCAATCTGATCAAATTACTTCTACTAAAGATTTCATAAGTAGTGCTTAAAAGAATATTCTGCCCATCTCACCTGACATTTGCATTTCATCAGAAATCATGAGTACATTTATTCAAAACAGTATGTTTCAAGTTATTTGATTTTTAGCAGTATCTTTTTTTTTAATCATAAAAAAATTTTATCTGAAACTTCAACACATTAGAAGTACTCCTGGCATGATGGAAGCTGGTATGGGAAACCTGGAGCTTTACTTCTTCACTTTCTTCCTGATTTGTGTCTCCTCATCTCCTAAGGACTCACCAATGAATCCCAGCACCTTACAGAACAGAGTTGAAAACTACTGTTGTAAAGGAGGAATACTGTAGAGATTTAAGGCAATGGAGACAGCATTCAGGGAGCACAGAGACAATTCAGGTTGCCAGATCTCATAAGATGCATAATTACCAAAGTCAAGCATGAAAGATAAGAAAATTTCACCAAGTGTTTTACTGAATATATCAATATACATCAGATTAAATTAGAAGAGTGAAAAGAAAAGGGGTTTCCTTCATAATTAACTAGATGTCATATATATCTATCCTTTAATGAGAGATGATAATTCAACAATGGCTGTCATAGTGCCAAGAGGCAAAACTGGGACAGGTTCTCCCGCAGCAGGCATGTTCCTGGCAGCAGCTGCACAGCAATGTGCATGGTTGAAAACTCAGTTCATTGTTTCAACTGCTGGCAATATGCTCCCTTGGAACGTGCTCAATTGCTAAGCTTTTTTTTTTTTTTTTGTAGACATGCTATTTTTAATCAAGGTCCTAGAGAATGTCATACAGAGCCATAACTATTATGCATTAAGAATAAATAAATTTATTCTGCTTAATTATATTAGAACAAATTTAGCCAGATAAGCTAATACTAATATCACACATTTCTGTCCACAAATAGATTATCTATGAAACACAAATTTATTTAATTATATAATCGTCTTTGTTATTTGCCCTAAGCAAGAAGAGAATAAATGTAAGTAATTTCAAAACAGCTTGATAATTTTCAAAAAATCATTCTATGTTCACTTTTAGATTGAGATTATGGCTTATTTCACAGATAATGTTGCTTTCATATAGTTAAGATATCCCCTGACTACCAACCTGGTTATGATTTTCTTTCTTACTTCATTATCTAACTTATTTCTATTCCACTTTCCATCCTTCCTCCTTCTGTAATGTCTTGTTCTGTACATTATTTGCCACTCTTTTATCCAGCAGGAGTTTAAGAAACCGTGGAAAGAGCAGTTAATGTGAGATGAGGAGATGAGTTAGACATGGCAGACATACAAACACCTACGAAATGTCTTCTAAGGCATATTAATTGACTGAAATCAACTCTATTTTAAGCAGAATAGTTGGACGGGAGGGCTAGTGGAAATGGAGATCATAAACAAATCCAATTTATGGTTAGAACAAAACAAGTCAAGTTCTATAAATTGGATCTTATTAAAATCGTTCTATAGATACCAACTAGAAGTGCAAAAAGTGCTTTTATATATGTTTAGGGATATAAAAGTCAAGTAAATTGCTCTCTGTTATAATAGTCTCATTTTGCTATTTCTTAGGTGAGCTCTCCTTTTTCACAAACATTAGAAAAATTCCTAGCTCATTGCCCTCAAGATTAGAGGCAGTCCTAGCTCTCCACCTAGTAAGCCCACTATGCTCTCAGGGCTCACTGTCCCAAACTGAGGTGTGAGAGGTAGTCGGGATAATAAATCACCTATAAATTTTATCGCTCTCCCCAAATTTCATCATGCCCATTCCTCAGTGTACACTTAGCTCCCCACAAGACAAACATTTGTATTGATCTAGTGCAAAAGACTTTCGAGTGAGCACTCTCTGTTCCAGATGCAGTGGACTTTGACACCAATCTTAGTACTGAAGGGGCCTATATGTAGCCCTTCTTTTTCTCTTCTTCCAGTTTCAGTTAATAAAACAACTCAGAGCAGGTAGAGCCAAGAATTCTCTTTTTCTCTGACTGCCCTGTGAAATATTCTCCATGTCTACCTCCCTTATAGGAATAAGGTTATTAATGTTCAGGACTGTGAGAAAAATTAACATTCATTTTTAGAAATTCAGAAACTAGAACCACTAGAATATGAGTGTTTTCTATATTGATTATCATAGCACATTATTGCTTTCAAGATTAAGTTTCTGGAATCCATATTCAATCATTTTGATATCTTCTTAAAGTCCCCTGATGTGACTTTTCCTCTCTGCAGTATGACAAATGAGGCCCCCTACTCTGTCCCTTGCTCAATTTGAGAAACTCACAGAGGGTTACAAGCATTGTTATATTTAGGGCTAGAGAATGTAATCCCACATTGTAATAGGTATAATTTGGCTTTTTTTGTTCCTGTATATTCAACAATATTGTAAAAGTTTAAGATCAAATTTTAAGATCAAATTCTCTGTTATATAATACTAAATGGAACGGAAATATTATGCTTGCATTGTTAAATTTCAGCAAAACATTTCTAAATAGTTTTAAATCTATTTCATCTGTTTATCTTTACTTAAAAGTATAAACAAGTTATGTATTACTTTTTAAATTTAAGAGTGATATATTTTCTGGAACATACAAAATACAAATTGAGTTGAAATTGACTTTTCTTCCTTTTTTAGAATTAACAGCTATAAAGACCATCATTAAAATTAATTTGCAGTAATGTGGCACTTTGATGCCATAAATGCATGAAATACATTAAAGAAAGCTAATTGAATTTTTAAAGACCACTTGCAATGTTCAGATCAGGTATTTTCATATCAAATATACAGGAAGCATCTAATTAGGATGAGACATAGTAATACAAATCTTACGGATTTAAAGAGCATACATTCTTCTAAAGGAGAAAGAGAATGATTTTTGAAACACAGCTCATTAGAATGTACACGAATCCTATTAAAAGGAGTACTAAAAGGTTTCAAAGTCAAGATAGTCACTCTGGAGCTCCAGGAAATAGGAGCTCTAGGTAATGAATGTTTATATGGATTGCTGTAGCATAAGTGTTACTCTCCAGTGTCAGTACTGGGGATATTCTTTTACCTTCTCAAACTCCCTTGAGTGACTTCTCTTTCTAAAACCATGGGAAACTGATATTCTTAACAATTGTCCCATTGAAAATAGCCACCAAGCCTGGATTAATAAAATAAACAAAAAACAAATAAAAAATCCTTTTACTAAATCCTCTGAAATGAATCCCTCAGAACTATAAAGTGAGGAGAAAAGTGAGCTCACAGACAGGTAAGGTTGCTCTGTATGTGACTTTGGGCCCACGGGCCTCAGAAATTTGGTGACCTTGAAATTCAGTTTTGATGGACATACAAGTCAGTGGAAAGGAAAAAAAAGGCTACGCGTAACAGAAAGACAACAAAGAGATCCGCTTCCAAATTTGGAATCTCGAAGGGTTGTAGTCTCAGCAAAATATGAATTAGATAAAAAGCCACTCTGAAGAAAGGGAAAGCAAGGAAGCTGAAGAGAAATAAGTATGTTTACTATTTAACATTCAAACTAGTTCAAGAAATAAAACGTCAATAAAGCAAGCAGAAAAAAAAAACAGAGAAAAAGTTAAACAAATAGAAGTCCCAAATTTGACAGGAATAAATGTTAGGAATAAATATATATATACTAGACATCATAATAAATATAAAGAAATTAAAACAATTGCCAGTAAAAATGAAAATTATCAGAAAGAATTTACAAGGTTGTTGTATACTGTTTACAAGAGCTGTATCTAAGGCATAAGGGGAAAATGGATAATAGAAATGAATGAAAAGATATGCAAGATAAAACTAACTGTATGAAGCCTGCTATAGCCATATTTAACATCAGGAAAGATAAAACTTATGGCTAAAATATTATAAAGTGCTAAATAATATTATGGGAAATTATTGCTTTGGACTGAGCTCTTGCACTTGGCCCCAAGAAATCAATCAAAACCAACTTGGAGTCACTCTGAACCAATTCTGGTTATGGAAATCTTTTCCTAAATGGTCAAAAGCTGACTGAGATTAGATGGATTTATTTATAAGGTTTTGTTACAATTAGTTTTAGCATTAACAATATACTAACACAAAGGTAGAATTTGATTTTCTCTTTTAAACAAGATTTTCATATAGCATTAATAAAGGATAGCAAAAAATATTTTTGATCACCTTTTGAGTAAGCTACAAAAAAAATTTCCTTGTAAATGTGTCTTTTATCATGGTCATCTTAAGTCTTATCCATAACTACTTTATTCTTATGCTTCTTCTAAAAGACTTTTCAAGCAATTATAACTCTAAAGTGTTTTGTCTTCAGGTAGGTTCATGGAAAGGATGGAAAGGACCTTGACAATCATTCTTAAATGCACGTTTATGGTACCTTTAGGATCGTATCATTTGGACTTGGTAAGAATTCTCAGAACTCCAATAAAGAGACTAACTGGCTTATAAAATTACTAATCAAAACCAGATAAGAATTAATTAGAATAACAAGGAAATACTGTGGCAGATTTTTATGCTAAGTCAATCAGTACTGAAATTGTTAAAATATACAGTTTGAATGAACTTCATAATGCAAGTCAAATTACCTATGAAAATCCAGTTAGTAAATAGTGCTATTCACCTGAATTGGAGAAACAAAATTAGCTATTTAAGAGGATATAAATCCATTGTTAAAGTGGACTCATGGAGAGTCTGGACAGCCACCTGATCCATATTGAGTCCTGAAAGCTCCTAAGATCAGAAGCTCTACACCCCATGACTCATGAGGGAGGAGATAAAATGATCCGGATTATTTTTAAAAGTGGTGTAGTGACTGTTCTAAATTACAAAAATGGTTTATGTCCAATGTTTGGTTTGTCAAATCCATAATCCTGAGACACAATCAAATCTTCAGGTACATTTGTTCTATCTGATGGGCCGTTTATACATTTATAGTGGGATTTCATTCAATTTCCATTTTCAATGACTGTTTTGTGACTGCATAGAAGATTTTCCTTGCAGGAAGACTGATGTTATATTAATAACAGTAGCTAAGAGATTATTATGATATGTGTTTCCCACATGGGGCATTCTGGAAAAAAATCTCCAGTGATACAGGTATTTGTTTCACTGGACAAGTTGTTAAACAGTTAAATAGAATATTACAGATATAATAGCAATAGGAAAAGCTAACGGGATCAACTGGATTGCCTTGGCCAAAGGTATTGCTAATTGATGACAATTAGATCCACATTCACTGGAAAGCATAAGTTGACCTGTTATGAAATCAACACTGGAAGGACAATGCCCCTAATAGAACAACAGATACCTTCCATTCCTAAACTCTGGTATGACTAAATCCTGTAATTGTCTAATGCATTTTGTCAAAGTATATTTTCATCAGGTAAAAGAAGCTTTTCATAATCCATTGACTGAGATAATCAAACACTTTATGATTTAGAACCCAGAGACTGGGTCTTCTGGAAACAACATCAGAAAGTCTGCTCTTGCCACACACGTTGCAGCAAAACTTCAGGACCTTGAACCTTGGGTTTGTAATGTCACAAGACAGAATGGCCCCTGCAGACTCTTGGAACTAACTGTATGTACACTATTGGATACCTTAAGGTAAAGTTAACCAGGGAAGTTTTTCCCTGGAATCAGAAGGCATCCTAGACATGGACGGTTTTCCCAAGGTGACAGATCAAGACTTCTCTGCCATCATGAAACTCTTCCCTCTCTTAATTTTGTGCTTGCTTATGCCTCTGAACAATAAAACTGAAAAAGGAAATGTGTACACCTATGGGGTATACTTTTATTTGTGTATAATTTCTTAACCTTATACACAGGCAACCTCATGTGTTGAGGGATAGAAGATGAAGGGCCAATGTATGCTAAGAATTTTAATGGAACTTTTGTTGCTCCATAATCAGTCAGAGACAGAACATTGGTCCTACCCTTTTAATCTACATCATGAGTTAAAGAAAACATTGCCAGGAGGGCTTTGCCATTCTGGATGGACATCATTTGTTAAGTTTCTTTTCCATGGCTCGGTGTAAATATAAATGAGGCATGATTAGAAATTTATCCCTCATAATAGGATCTATAGCATATTCTACTGCAAAGTATATGGTTGCACAACAGACTTCTTTAACTTCTTTTGTTAAAGTTGTACTAGATAATAGAATTGTTCTAGGTTACCTGCTGGCTGGACAGGGAAGAATCTGTGCAGTTGCCGACACTGCTTGTTGCACATGGTTGAATACATCAGGTTACAGAGACTGAGTTGCAATGGATTAAACAATAGGATATTTGCTTAAAATGGGTAGACTCTTCATCTGTCCCATTCTTTGGTCTATATGATTTTGGTTGGTTGGATTCATGGGGACCCTGGCTAAGGAGCATACTCAAAACTCTTGGTATTATCCTCTTGGTAGTCATAATAGAAGACTCCCTGGTGAGATGTATTCTCTCAAAAGTTTTAAATGTTTTCATGTAGCCATCTGCAGAGTATCAAATTGTCTCTATGAGTGGAACCACACAAACTCAATGAAACTCATGATCATGAGAACACTGTCCCCTGTGAATGATATTTTGGGACCAAAAACCCAAATGCCCAAATGATGGTAACTGAGAGTAGTGTTAAAGCCCTCAGTTTCGGTCACCCTCTCACCTAAGAGGCTGAGCAAAAGGTGGGAATTGTTAAACAGAATTATGGGAGGCTATTCTTTTGGACTGAGCTCCTGTACGAGGCCCCAAAGACCAGACCAAACCTCTATGAAATCACGCTGAACCTATTCTGGCTCTGCGATTGCCTGATTTGTGAAGCATTCTTTGCTTAATTAAATTTAATTTTTAATTAATTTAATTCTGTTAAATTTAATGTGTTAAAAGTTTTTCTTTTACAAAGGAAAGAAGAGTACAATTACATAATTATAAAAACTTCAGATCATTACAAAGATATAACTATATAAACTTAAATGAACCTTACAATGCAGCCAAAGTTAGAAAAATTTAACAAGACCACAAGGAAAAAATTGAGAAATCTATTATGGAGTAGCAGATTTTATTTGATATATAAATATACACACAAACACATAGACATGTGTAATATATATAATCATATATATACACAATAAATAATTATTGTATATATTGTATATACAATTACATGTATATATTTTTAAAATAATTCTCATTAAATTTTAAAGGCTTGGTATCATTGAAATATTCTTTGATCAGAATGCAATTAGTTTAGAAATGGATATTTAAAAAAAGAAAAGATTCATTCAGTAGGCAAGAAGGGAAAGGTCTTTAGACATTTTGTGAATCAAAGATAAAATCATAATCATAATTAGAAAGACATTTGGAACTGGACCATTAAAATATTGTTACACTGAAAAGTACATGATTCATGTCTTCAGCTATTGTATCTTCCAGTTACCTTTCATGCAATAGTTGGTCAGTTCTTCCAGGATGCAACGATAAAAGAGCATTTCCCTAATCCCTACATGCCTTCTGTTTTCTTCACCACTTTTTCAAATACATCTTGAGTACCTTTAAAAAACATTTATGCACCACAGACATATACACACACAAACACAGACAGTGAAGTCTAATAGAGATATCTATTATATTTCACATTTTACATGTTATATATTATACATTAATTATATGTCATACATCATGTATTATAATATATAATTTTATACTATAAATTATTCAATATATAATACACACAAATTATGTCTTGCATATTAAACACATATGATATAGCCTATGATCTATATCATATATATATATCATATATCATATGTTACATATATTTGTAGAGATTTGAAACAAATAGAATTTTAATAATAAAGCCAGCATGTGACATTAAATAAGGTATTACATAATTTCTTAGAGCTCTTTAGTTGCCTCAGTTTTTACAATAGTAATTGTGCTTTTAATGGTTATTTGCAAACATGGTAATCATCTCTCTCATTCTCTATCTTCTGTCTTCTATAAAACATTTGAGATTTCTTATAAGAATAAGTACAACACTAAAAAATAAATAAGGGATCTGAATAAGGAATGGAACATAGGTAAGTCAAGGGAAGCTGAATGTGTACAAATTTTTCATAATGCTTAACACATTGCTAAAGTTTGACCATACGTTTGTAATTTTACTTACTCAAAGCACGTATTATGGAGAAGCTCAGATTTTCTGGAGAAGCACAGTTTTTCCATGATTTAGAGAATAGGGGAAAAATGTCTAATAATGCTATTACAACATATTCAAAGCATGTTAAATTATGTTCACAGCTTAGTTTAACATGACATCTACTTGACATCTACTCAATTATTTTGTGCTCCTCTGCAGAGAATAGGCTATGAGAGTGGCTCTCTAGAATCACAGATATTCTTGACAGTGAAATCCCAGAGTGCCTATGGCTGTGATACAGAAAGTCAGGAATGATTCACCTTCTCCTGGGTTTTCTGTAGGGCATTGGTCTACACAGTGTGGAATGGTGATGAAGTGCAGGAGGAAAATGTCATTTATAGGTATTTCAAAAATCCAAATTTAGATAAATGTTTAACTTTACTAATATTTACGGTGAGAATTGTCACAGGTATCTCACATTAATTATATTTCAGATAGTCACATGTAAAGATATGCTGGGGGAAGAGTGTATGTGGACGGAGCTCACAATGGTGCACTCGCACATTAGCCACTGTTAGCAAATAGTGAAATGTCATATTTTTACATAGATGATGCTGTTTACATGGATTTATAGATTATATTATATAATTTTAATTAAAACCAGTTAAGTATTAATATATCTCATTGCACTTTAGACTAGGCCCATCCTGAACATTTGGGAAACTATTGCATGACATAACCCAACATATAACATTCAAAATTGGTTATGGAAGGTAGCTTAATAAGCTGTGGAGAAACAGTAAAAAACTATATAATGATTACATATTTAGATTGTGAAACTCAAATATCATAAAATGTGTGCTATTTCCATTAGTTTTACAATGAATGAAGCCAGTTTCAGGTTGCTAGAAGGTTGCTATAGGATACCAGTATACCTTCCTCATTAACTCATTACTCAAAAGGATCCGTTCTACAAATACTTGGTATTCTTGAAGAGACAGCTCTCTGTGTTTTCATGGTACTATTTCTAGCTTCAGTTTCACTCATTATTCCATATTTTCTTCTGCCTCAGTTTCCTTTTCTCTTATGTGAAGTTTTACCTCAGGTGACAGCCTTTGTTATGTGTAATGTGTCAAACAACCAGCTTCTGTGAATGTAGACACTGCCATAATGCAAACCGACAAAATCACTTAACCACAAAAATAACTGTAGGACTAAATAGTGAAAGGTTTACATCTTATGAAGACAGAGCTGCTATGACAACAGGAATTCCCATTTGGATCCTGTAGCAGATTGAAGGAAAATCAGATGATCTCCTAGATTAAATTAATACAGGGTTTTCCATCATATCCTGTTATCAAATACTATAATTGATTTTAAGTTTCCATAGTAAATTTAATTATCTAATATTTATTCCTTTCCCCAATAAATTCAAACACACATATCTTTCTTATCACCAAATTGATGTAGATACAGAATAGGTACTTCATAAAAATAGGTACTTCATAAAGTTTTTGTTGAATCAATAAATTACTTACTTAATATTGCTTGCCATCTTCTTGCAGTGCCTGAAATCTGACAGTATTTCTATAGAATTTTGATTCCTCATGTTTAATATAATAGTTCAGGTATTTATGTTGTATAGAGGTAAGTAATATACCCTAAGTTAAACTTGCAGTCAACTGAAACCAATAAATTCTTTTTGTTTTCCTTTTCATAAATTGTTGCTACATTTTTCTCCTTAGATGTTTCTATATTTTCAAATATAAATTACTGTGTTATTATTATCTTTTAATATTACAATATTTGACCCATTTGGAACCCAATATTGTCATTCAAAATTAAACTATCTTTCTCATCTTTGTGATATCTGAAACACCCATCACATGATCATTATCCAAATAGAAAATATGTATTGAACAAGTCAGAAGTGAGGGCAGACTCTAGAGTGTGCAGTTAAAACTCACTTTCCAGTTATCTGTCTTCACCTTTCTTAGCACTACTTGAATACAGGTATTAGACCACTACAAATTTGTCTAATGGCATGCTCGTTCTATCCACATTTACCCACGTTATCCATAAGAATTTCAGAAGATAATTTGATAACTATATTTGTAGGTTCCTGATTTGGAATGTTGTAGCTCCTTAAGGTAGTTAAGTTAGGTAGCAGAGTGTAGCCTTCTTAATCAGATTATTATGGAATTTTTGACAAATAACTTGAAAAATTATTGATGACAATGGTGTAAAAAGCATCATCTTGTATCAAATCAGTAATCACTATAGAGGATGATATTTCGTGTTCAAACATTAACTCTCTTCTCCTTTTAAAACTTATGTAATATCATAAATATTTTTCTACTTATGTCTGCATAGCACCTCCTACACATATTTTATTCAATGAACATTTTTTCCTATGTATCTTTATCTGTTATTATAAAAAATTCTTTTATAAAAAAGAACTGATTTTGGTTGACTGATCTATATACAGAACTACATTTTCTTTACACTTTTAAATGTACTCTAACTAAACATTGTGATTTTGTCATATTAAAAAATATTTTTCCATTAGAGAGATCCACTGACTGAAATGTGTGTGTATGCCTGTGTGTTTGGTAACTCTTCAAATTTTCCTCTTCCTGATTTTGTGTAGTCAAAATTACATTTTTAAAAAATTTTCCAATCCACTCGCCCCATACTTATTTGAAGTTTTGTGCTTTGGAATCATAGAAACTTTTTTAAAATGGCTGTTTTCCTATAGTCCAGAGCACTCAGAAGCAATGTGCTATAGTTAAATGCAAATGCAGCCCCTTCATTTAGTCATTATTGCATTATCACTTATCTTTTCTAGGGTAGTTAACTGTACCTTTCAATTGATTTCAGCATTCAACAAATCAGATTGCAAGCATAAGCCTATGCCAAAGGGGGAGATATCGCTGGAACCAATTTGCTTTGCTAGTTTTCATAACTGATATTTTAGACATCCATAAAATTTGTGTCCTTATCATCCCCTCCCCATTCTGATTTTAGATCTTGATGCTACTTTGATTTCAGTTCAAGAAAGTACACCATACATAAAATCTCTTATGTGTTGGATAAATTGCTATGTTATGCTGTGGTGAATGGATAAAGCCTGGGTAAATGTTGTATCTTTGACATGATTTTGATATCATTTAAACAGAAGGAGATAAATTCAATAAAGTTGTTATCCTTATCTAGTTCAGGAGCTCTTAGGGCTGAAGTTTATTTACATATCAGTTCATTTGGTAGCTTGTTTGTCTTGTAATACATGTATATTAAATACCCGAAAATGTCAGAAACCCTTAGGATATGTACCAACTAATTAAAATAATAAAAGCAACAGACAAATAAGAATTTTAACTTGCAGTGATGAAGGGGGAAATGCTAATCAAGGTAGATTAATTTGATGGATGATAATTCTCTTATGGAAAAGAATGAATTTTCATTTCCAACAAGTGAAGAAGATATGTCTACTGAGAACATAAATAAGAAAAATCAACTATTGAAAAATTGAGTGTGAGGAATATTTGTTCTTATCAGATAATGAACTAGATCTTAGTGATACGAATAATAATGATTCTATTACTGATGCAAAGAAAACAAAAGGAGTCTTGAAAATAGGCCCATCAAATGGCTTTCTTATGAAAGGAGGAATCCATAAATTCTTAAGGAGAAAAATAGGAAAACCTTCTAAGGATAAAAGAAATGAATGAAACCTATAACAATGTCTTGAGAGAAAGATTGATATTTTTAAAAGTTTTGTTATTATTGTCATCAGATATAGAATTGGTATGATTAAAGAATCTCTTTATTATTTTAGCTCAGATCTGTACTACTAATCTCAAGGACAGACTATAGTAATAAATCATGAGAGTTTCAAAAAAGCTTGTTAAATGAACCAACTGCTAATATTTTATTCCTCAATGCATCTACTAATCTTTTTGAAAAATTTGTTGGATATATCGCTAATTTGCCTAAACTGAGAATTCTTAAATCTAAGAAAGTGTTATAAGTTAGCATACATTTTAAAGTGAACGTGTTATTTAAAAAGAAGGCACAAATTCAAAAAATGTTATATAATAGTAAATATAAGTAAATGTCAAGTGTGTGTACAGATAGAAAAGAGAAACTAAGTTTTCTTCTCTCCTTGAGGAAAACAGGGGAAAGGATTTCTATTTATATACTCTGAAATCATGTATTGTTTTTGCTCTTTGATGCTTTATTTATGAAAGACAGGTAGTGAGAAAATCCTAAGAAAATAAAGCAAGGCTTTTCCTAAATTTTAAAAAGGTGACCTTCAAAAAGCTCAGTGGAGACACATAGCTAAGATTTCAAAGTTGATGTTATGTTCAGAATGTTGAAGAATATGGGAAGATCAAAACTAGTCTTGGCAAGGCCAAATTTTGAGATGATCTGAAGCAGCTTCCAGTTCCAGGACAAATCTTAGCCTATGTTTTGCCTTAAGTAAAATCTGAAAAACTGTTCTCTACGTTTTTGAGGAAAGATGAGGATTTGGTATGCTATTTGGAGAGTGGGGCCAACCTACTCTTTTACTCAAAGTGAAATCCAATGTTAATGCATAAATCCCCACACTGAAGCAAAATTCTAAGTCAGACCTCCAATTTAAGAAAGACATAGAATTGGGGGAAACAAACAGACAAACTTACCCACACAACAGGTTAGAACATCCATTATAGCTACCAATAAGTTTTTTTTTTAAAAGCAGCTTAAGTCTTTTTTAAAAAGACCTAAAATAGCAAAACTTTTCAAACAGCAAAAGTTTGCTATTTGAAAGCCCATAGTATAAATGAGAAGGATCATAACAACCAAAAGAAAAAACATAAGAAAGAGTGAAGATACAGATAAAAGGAAATTTAAAAGAAAATGTTTAAGTTCATGTTGTCAGCAAGATAACACTTTTAGAAATTAAAGTATTGATGAATGAAAAAAGGAAAAAATGAGGCCTACAAGATGAAATTCAGAAAATCTGTCTTATTATAGATTAAAGAAAAGAGAAACTGAAAATACAACAAGTGAAAGTTTAGAGGAATAGAAGATAAATTCAGAAGGTCTAACATCTTCTCAAAGAGTGTCAAAAGAAGACTATAGAGAAAATTGAGATTTGGCAATAATCGAGGATTTACTTAAAGAAAAATTCTGAGAGCTGAGCAGAAAGACTTAGTTTTCAAATTCTATGGGCCCTCAAACTCTAAGTTGGATTCACTTACATATTTATTCAACAAAACTTATGTCAACTATGTTATGTTATGTGTTTCTGAGAGCTGAGAATATACCTATATGTAAAACAGACCCTCACTTGAAAGAAAAGTCCTTTTGAAAGTTCAAAATGAAAAAGAAAAAAATAACACTACAACTTTTAAAATATCTTGAAGAAAAAGCATGCTACCTACAAAGATACAAGCATTCATACTAGGATTAGCTTTCTTATCAGCACACTGGAAGGTAGAAAAAGAATGCAGTGAATATTTTAGAGTTCTGAGCCAAAGGAGATTCTGAAAATCCATAGAGAGAGATACCAGAAGCCATAGTTGATAGTAAGGGCTAAGTTCCGTATCCGGGGATAAACTGAAGTAGGTAGAAGCCAAGCCTTTGCCACACAGATTTGGTGAATCCTGTCAGGTTGTGCATGAGCTCTGTGTGGGCTCAGTGCATAAAGATTCTTATTGTGCTTCCCTTCAAAATATGCTAACAGTAAGGCTTCCAGAACACATGAAAGCCTTTCTTCATTAGAAGCAACAAGAATTTTTAGTATGAAATTCAAAGTCCTTCAAGGTTTGGCCTCTATTTATCATTCCAACTGATTAGTTTTTAAAACAATTTTCAGCCTCCAAAGTGTGCCTCCCTTACTCTCTCCTCCATGTCTTTGTGGATAATATTCCCTTTCCTTTCTACTCATAGATCACTTCTCATAGTTTAATGTTCATTTAAAATGCCATCTTTCCTAAGAAGCTTCCTATGATGGCGCTGGTTTAAGTCAAGTTCTCTCCTTCATGTTGCCATAGCACTTGATGCGAATTTCTATCCTAAGACAGAAAATGCTATTTTTGGTCATTTGAGGAGAAGCATGTGCCTTGTATATTTCTGCAAGTGCAGTAACTAGAAAAGTTCTTGGCTCTAGGAGATTCTAAATAAATGCTTAGTGAGTGAATGAAAAAGGAAGTAGCTGGCTTGTTATTTGGGGCTGAGGAATAATTGAGAAATGTATTAAGCTTAATTCAGAATTTTAAAAAGAGCCTAAATAGCCAAAGCAATCTTAAGCAAAAAGAACAAATCTAGAGACACCACATTACCTGAAATCAAATTATACTATAAGGCTACAGTAACCAACACAGCATGGTACTGGTATAAAATTAGAAACGTAGACCAATGAAACAGAATAGAAAACTCAGAAATGAAACCATACAGCTACGACTAACTGATTTTTGACAAAGCAGACAAAAACATACGCTGGAGAAAGGATGCCTATTCAATAAATCATGCTGGGAAAATTATATAGCCACATGCAGAACAATGAAACAGGACCTGTATCTCTTGCCTATATAAAAAATTAACTCGAGATGAATTAAAAACTTATAGGTAAGGTATGAAGCCATAAAAATTCTAGAATAAAAACATAGGAAAAACTCTTTTAGACTTAGGCCTAGGCAAAGAATTTAGGGAAAATAAACCAGCATCAAAAATAAATAAATGAGACTTAATTAAATTAAAATCTTCTTCACAGAAAATAAAATAATTAACAGTAAATAGTCAACCTAAAGAATGGGAGAAAATATCAACAAATTGTATATCTGACAAAGGACTAATTTCCAGACTCTGCAAAGAACTCGAACAAAACAGCGAAAACAAAACAAAACAATCCCATCAAAAATGGGTAAAAGCCATGGCCATGAACAAATTTTTTTCAAAAGAAGACAGAAAAATGACCAGCAGACATGTAAAAAAAATGTTCATATAACTAATCATCAGATAAATGCAAATTAAAACCACAATAAGATACCGCCTTACCCCTTTCAGACTGGCCATTATTAAAAAGACAAAAAACAATAGATGCTGATATGGATGCAGAGAACTGAAAATTAGTACAATCTCTGTGGAAAACTGCATGGAGATTTCTCAAAGAACTAAAGGTATACCTACCATTTGACTCAGCAATCTCACTACTGGATATCTAGCCAAAGGAAAAGAAATCATCTTATCAAAAAGACACTTGCACTCTAATGTTTATCACACCACAATCCACAATTGCAAAGATATTGAATCAATATAAGTGCCAATAAATACATGAGCAGATAAAGAAAATGTGAGATAAATAAATATATATATATATATGTAATGAAGTACTACTCAGCTACAAAAAGGAATGAAATAATGTCATTTGCAGTAGCTTGGATGAAACTCGAGACCATTATCCTAAGTGGAGTATCTCAGGGATGAAAAAAATAAACACCACATGTTCTAGGTAGGAGCTAAACAATGGGTGCACATGGGCACAAAAAGACTGCAAAGGATGTTGCAAACTAAGAAGGGAGTGGAGAGAGAGGAAAGTAAGGGGTAAAAACTTACCTGTTGGGTATAATGAACATTTTCCTGGTAGAAGGCACACTGAAAGCCCTGACTTCAGCATTATGTAGTATACCCATGTAACAAAACTTTGCATCCCTTTAATATTTTGAAATTTAAAAAAAATCAGACTCTTGAGTGGGGCTCTATTCAAATCAGATCTATCCATAGTCTATGATATTTGAAAGAATTTTAAACTTAAGGAATTACAAAAATAAAAAAGATATTTTTAAAAATAATGGTTGAACCCACATCACATACCACTTACGTTTTGCATAAAAGTGTAGGACTAGTTATGGATCCTGTTCTTTGGATTCTGGTACCAATTTCTAGTTTTGCCTCAACTAGGAACTATGGAAAACAATTAACTGGTGTCTCTGTTTTGATCTGCTGTGGATTCTCCTTCTTTTAGGTTTGATAAATCCTCTACTATGTGAACTGCTTTGCAATTATTTCACCAGATAGTTTTAAGGCTCTTATTTTTATTTACAGATTATTATTTTCCTTTAATAATGTTATTGCTTGAAGTTTAATTACTTTGGCCTAACACTGATTGATTTCTGTGAAGGCCAGAATCTTCCAATGATGCAAATTTTTGACTGAGAATGTGGGCTTAATGCAGTAATTGGCATCTTTTTTATTTCTCTGTTCTGTGAAGGATGTTTCTTGGGCAGGAGAGTCATGTGGCCCAGGTCTGGCACTCATAGGGCCTCAAATTTAGTCATTTGTTTTTATCTTTAATAAAATTTTCTAGCAGATGACAAAATTCCATTGCATTTTGCCTTGTCTATATTAAGTGCATGATTATATAAATGTAATCATTGAAAATATTGCACTAGTGTAGATCTCTGTTTTATTTATTTATTTTTTAAACTACCAGAAAGCTCTAAGAATTGAGCATGTTTACTCGATTGCAGAGAGGCCTCTGTGGTCCCATAGTTGTGCATTCTTCCCTAAGTTATAAGATCTTCTACACTGACAAGGAGAAAGTTATATTCTACTCATTTAAGTGAGAAATGTGACTTCCTATATGGATTTCGCTTATCTAAGAAAGCTTTGCCATTAAGCAGTGTCAACTACATTCCCTGAATAATTCCCTGAAACCATTACACTTCATGAGTTATGGAAGAATTTCTTGCTTCATCAATTTATACCCACAACATGTTGGCATCAAAAGCAGAATTATTCATATCCCTTTTTGCTTACCTCTTATATTTCAGGAAAAATTACCTGTACATTAAAAAACAGAAGTTAAATATTGAAAAGAAATTAATAAACCTCAACAAAGGGATATTTTTATTGTTCCAATTGGAGTTTCCTTTAGATTAAACAAATAAGATAGAGATATAGGTAGATATAAATATAATATGTGTCATTTAACATAGAAATTCAGACAATACAGTTAACCAAAAAGAAAGCACATATATACTTCCAATTTCAACCCAACACTTTTGTATTTATTCTAGTCTTCCCCTTCCCATTTTGTACCTTTCTTATCTGCTTAGCCTCCTCTACAATTAAGGCCCTTACCACAGGGCCTTCTCCTTGGTTTTGCAGCCACACAGGTCAAGTTTTTGTAGCCACTTTGAAAGTCAGCCAGAGAGTTATTGTTGTTGTTTTAATTTACTTTGATGGACTCTTAAGTACAGTTTACCCGAATTGTGGCATGCTTGAAGATGCTTGATGCTTATTAATCAAAGGAACTTGAATAAGGGCAAATGGCCCAATAATTATATGCTTTTGTTTTTTTCCTCTTCCTTGTTGGATTAGGTGCAATAATTTCTTGCTTTTTTCTGTTTCTTTCTGTATTATACACAGGATTCTTTATTGCTAAAGTTCAGTTGAATTTCACTAAGCAACATCTTATATTTGATTATTATGCATCAAATTTTCCTAGAATACAGTATATCTCCTTGCCCTTCAAATTCAAGCTTTTATTTCAGGAAAATTTATTTCATTACATTTTTTGCATATATATTTTATATTTCCATTTTATTTTTCAGAAAAACAATTATACATGTATTAAAATTCCTTTGGTCATCTTTTATACTTATCATTGTCTAATTAATTTTATATCTGCACTTTGTCTCTTAATAGTTTGGTGATTTACTCAGGGTGCTCCTTTATTTTTCTATCATTTGTATTATTTTGTGTAGTTGTTACTTATATTTCCATCATTTTTTAAAAATTTCTTTTGTGAGCTACTGAGTCCTAGTATCTTCTTTTTCTCTTTGTTTTGTGCTGACTTTTATGTTTTATTTAATAGCATTTTTTTCCTTATTATTTTAGTCTCCCCTGCTTTGTTGGAGAATCACTTGTATTTACTTCTAGTTTTCTATGGTAATTAATAATCTAGATTTATAGAACTCTCGAGATGTACTAGGAAGGATTCAAATTACTTTGTATTTACCATTTAAGGAATATTTATAATAAACTTATAAGGAGAGGTACTATTATTATACTGTTTTTACAGGTGGGGTAAATTGTCAACAACTTGCTCAGTTCTAAGGTCCTTTCAATTTTGATCAGATACTTGCAGAAAGAGTAATGTGAGCTAGTGTAGGTCAGAGCTTTGATTCAGGCTTTATGACTCAAACATTCTTTTATTAAATATCATTTATCATGGGAGTACATCCCTTAAGTTTTGCTAATTAGTACATGAAAGTGAAAAAATAGAGGCTCTCTGTATTTCAATTTGGGGACTACCGCTTTTCTTTCCTTCTTCATCCATCCTGTATTTTCTGTTCACATATTGTAGTGTATGTAAAATAAAAATGCTGTGTGAGATTTCATGATGCTCTATTGTCTAGTACTAGGTCTCTCCTTCTCTTTGGGTAGATGTCACACGTGCTGGCTTGAATCGGAACAGGCATGCCAGACCAGGATTTGAGAGATTTATGTTGATAATGTCAACACAAGATGGAATCAGTTTTAATCACTCGTCCCATGGGACCATCAGGTCTGCTCTTGACACTTAGGTTTATGTGATGAAGAAAACTTTTATCTTGTCTAAGACACCATTACCTTAGTCTTTTAAAATAATAGGTGAATTTGTACCCTGACTAATATAACTGATAAATATTCTTGTTGGTAAATTATTGTCAATATATATGTCATTTTCTTAAGGTAAATTAATAGCACTAAAATTGCTGGTACCAAGCCTATAAACCTTTTTATGGTTTGGCAGTAGTGAATTTTACCAATCTAGACTTCCAAAAGGAGCCAACTTTCTACATGAATCTGTTACAAAAAAACTTGTTAATGAAATAATGAACCACTATTTAAGATATTTGGTGGAGTATGCTGAGATATAGAAAATCTGGAGATATTCAAACTATATGCTGAACATTCTAAACTACATTAAGAGCTAGGAGAAACAAACAGACAGAGGATTAATTCATTAGCACTAGCTTGGGTTCACCAAGAACAATTTGCATGACGCCAAAATTATTTAGTGTATTATATTCTTTGTCTTTTCAAATAAATCACGAATATCTTGAAACTTTATTGCTCAACTTATAGTTTTTCAAGATTCTGGATGTTAATTTACATATTGTTGAACTTCAGTAAAGAAATGATTGAGTTTTTAAAGAGAAATATGATAGAGCATACTAGATTTAGTCACATAAATCATAATGACATGTAAGATATTATTCTGGACAAGATAGTACATATTTCAGTAACTTATATGATGATTACTTAGAGGTTTTTTTAATGGGATGTTTAATTTGAATCTACAAATTTATTTCAAGGGATAGAGGATGTGCTGGAGGATAAAGCGGGTTGTCCAAACCATCCTCGAGTTCAATGATTTGCTACAAAAACTCACAGGACTCAGCATATAGTTGTATTCATGACTTTATTTATTACAGCAAAAAAAAATACAAAGCAAATTTGCAAAGAGAAAATGTACTTAGTTAAATTCCAGATGAAATCAGACTCCAGTTCAAAAAGTCCTCTCCCAGTAGAGTCACAGTCACATGAGACATATTTAATTCCTCCAGCAAATAATGTGACAAAATGTGTGAAATATTGCCCACCAGGGAAGCTCATTAGAGACTAATTGCCCAGGGTTTTTATTGGGGACTGACCACATAAGTATTTTTTGGCCCTAGCATGTAGCAAAATTTCAGATTCTCAGAAGAAAAGCAGGTGATCCAAATAAACTATACTGTTTGCACAATCTAGGTACATTGAGCTACTGCAGAGTTCTGGGAATAGCAGTAACCAAAATTCAAGTTCCCAGATGCTAGCCAAGAGCTGACCACATAATCAGGGCTTTCTAAGAATAACATTTTGCTATGTTTACTTTTTTCTTCATAAAGATAAGTAGCAAATGACCGTGTGTTTGACCACTTCTTTATTACAACAATCATTTACATTTGAATTACATATTTTACCTCCCTTTTATCTGACACAATTGTCTTTGAGTGCATTGTTGAATCCTAAGCAACATTTGTGATAGCGACTTGCATTTGGTAGGGATTCAATAAGATTTTGTTAAGTAAATGTATGAATAAAAAAGAATGAATTTGATTAATGTTAGTATTAAAATAGATTTTCATCCTTATATTTCAAAAGGAAATAGCAGACATGTAGTTCATAATTCATTTGTCCACTAGTTTGGAAATTATCAGATTCTTGATTACTTTAAAATTTGGGGAATTCGTATCTTTTCAAAGACTATACTTATTTTAAAATATTTTCTAAATCAAATTCACATAAAATGTGATAAAATGTACCTATTGGAAGGGGTAGTGTGTATAACTACTCTTATTTTGACTCAAATGATGCTGTCATTCTATGAAAACTTTGGGATGCAAATCGAAGAGGAATTGGATCAGTTTACCTCAATCGCCTAATCCCTGATTCCTGATTTCAAAGGTAAGAACTCAGCTAGGTAATGAGCATAACCTGACCAGAAGCTGTTAAATAATCCCATGAAGAAAGGATAGTTTAAACTACTGGATCAGGCTAATACATTACCCTAACATTTGACTGAAAGAAGATTAGTTCTGTCTCATCATGAGTCTGAGACTGGCTGTCCCTTTAGAGCTCAGCCCACCTAGTACTACTGTGTTCTGCTTTGGGGAACAAGGAGAAGCTCATTATAAACTAAGAGAATTGCAAATTGGATCCCAAATTTGAGGAACCTTTAAGTCTAGGTATTGTCATAGATCATCAAGGGCTCATTGCAGATTATAAAAATGCCCATAGGACTATGCAGTTCCAACTTTCTATAGTCATAGAAACTAGTCTCTGCCCTCTCCTTTGGATTAAGTCCTACATTCTCAAGCAATGATGTGGGGAGGAAGGAGTGGATGCAGAGAGAGAAACAAGACTTTGTTCAACTAATGCCAGTGGATTCTTAAGTAATTGGAAATATAAAAGAGACATGAGCATAATTGTAATCTAAATTGATGACGTATGTGGTTATAGTATTGTATATTAACAGTATGTACGATAATGTGATATGTAAACTATACGATGAACATTTTTAATGGGTAAAAATGTCTTTCAAGCTAGAAATAAAAATCTATCAAGAGTATGAGTAAAATATGTCATAAAGATACTCAATTTTTGTGAATGTAGCTTACATTATTGTTGCTAATCATGTGTTAGTCTTATTGTATTTTAGGTAAGGAAGAGATTTAACATCTGTTTCCTTCTTTATAAATACTTAAAGGCCTGCATGAAGCCTGTCATGAGCAACTCAAGGAAGGTAGTCAGTTGTAATTTAAGGCTCAAGTATAATGAAAAAGGGAGAAATTACAATTAAGAAAATCACTTCTAGTCACTGTGGAGCCTATTCCTAATGAGTATATAACTGGTGTAACTGTTGAATTTCCTACTTATTTTTTCAGGTTATTACAGGAGGTCTGCAGCCTTAGGCAAAATTGCACCCGAATGAAAGTGCTGAATCAGTTGTGCTGTTTTAATAGCACATTCAGCCAGTTGAACAACTGCCAAAATATTTTAGTTTCTAAGAAAAATCATAAATATTCATCTTAGACTGAGTCTTTGCACACAAACTAAATTAGAAGATTTAGGGTCATTACTTGATAGTTTAGGCCAGAAAAAAATATAAAAACAAAAATTTCACCTGCAATATCAGATAATACAGACCAAAGGAAATATTTTCTCTTCAATTATCTTGGTCTTTTCTTTCAGATTCTATTTCAGGATCAGGACAATTCAATAAACATCTTCCTATTAGACAAGACATTTAACTGGACATTGTGGAGAACATGGAGATAAATAAGACTCAATATTTGCCTGCAAAAAGATGGGAGCAGGGATTGAGTGGAAATGGCTACTGTTTGTTGAGCAAACACTATGCATTTCTAGTTGTATTAGCCACCATTCATATATTTTATCTCCCTAAAACAGATTTTTTCCCTTCATAAAAGTATTTATTAGTTAAATATTATTTTTCTGCTTATCCAGAACAGAAATCTGAAAACCAGAGAATTTATGTAACTGAACTGAACAAAGAAATTCTTGTTAAGTAACTGCAGAAAGATTCAAAATCAAGTCACTCAGATTTCAGAACTGACAATGAAAAGTTAATATCTATTAGTGGAAAAGTCAATTGTATCTGGATGCATCTTTAGCAGGAAATGTTCATTGGATAAATATTTAATTAGGACTCATCATACCAGCTCTTTAATTTATAAAACTTATGAGGAATGTGGGCAATATATAATCACTTTATGACAGTGTTGTTGCTATTGTTTGTGCTTCAATGATATACTTCCAGTATAAGTTATGTACAATCCCAGAGTTCTATGTAATTCCCTGATCACAATATACATTTTGTCTACATTCCCATTTTACTTATGTATCATATGGATATTGGAGGACTGTAACAAATAAAATCAATCATTTTTGATAAGTACATTTTAGGGGGCTTCAACTGAGGCTTAGGGGCCACATGACAAAGTCTGGAGACACCCCTATCAGTTATATACAAAAATGTTTTACCCAACGAATGAATACATATGAAAGAGTGGGCCAAATGGATCTAACCACAACTATCCTCTCTCATTGTGTAGCTGTTTCTAGCTATGGTGCTGGAAGTTGTAGATCAATTAGTTACAGTTATAGAAGGAGAATGAAAATAATTAACTAATTTTTATCTCCCTAAGTTTAGTTTGATTAGATTTTTATCATGAAAACAAGATGTCATAAACAAACACAGCCAGAAGAGAAAAGCGTATAAATAAGACAGATTTCTGATTTTGATTCACAGTGATCTCACTCCAAATGTGGACAATTCACTTTACCAATGAAATTATGTATGCAACCTACACGTATATGCACTTGGACATTCCTGATAGATACAATCTTTTGAATGGTTTTATTACTTCCTTCATCTCCAAAACATCATTGAGTGCATATTAAACATGTTTATTTGTATATATGTACCTTTATTACATAAAAGAAAATAAATCATCCACAATGTGACTCTTTACAAAATCAACTGTCCTTAAGATGTAGAACAGTTTTGACAGGCACATGTTTTTATTCTCAAAAATTTCAGTAGAAAACAAATAGCACCAACACAACAACTACACAGAATATAAGCAAGAAAATGATTGTATTGAATCAATACGGACTATAAAACATCAGCATTATGCGTTTACTCAACACAAAGTAGAGCAAATAACGATTTGGGCACTATTGGTCTTTCATTTTCCTGTGGCAGGATGGAAGTTCTGTGTATTCATCAAAGTCCAGCTCCTATGTTTCCATAGTGCTCAAACTATCTCTAGGTATATGGTCACCCACCTAGAATATATTCCATAGTCTCACTTGAAATTAGATGTGACTGTGTGAATAAAGTCACCAAGAGAATGCGACTGGATGTGTGACGTGCTTTTCTGGATCTGAGTCTTTAGTCCCAGCACACATCTATCCCCTTTCTGTTGGTAGGGATTTGTTTGAGGCAGTGTCTCAGCTTCTACCATGCAGAAGATGACAATATTAGAGGTGAAATTGGAACAACAAAGAACAGAAACCTAGCTCTCTGAAAAAATGTAGCAGTGGTTTCCTGATGATCTAGACATTTCATATTAAGGGCTCCTATAGAAAAGATTAAAAAAAAAACTTTTTTGTCGGTCTTGTATTTTTGTGTCACTATTGTGGCAGTTTGTCTGCCACTCTAACTAAAGTATGTGGGAAAGAGCCCTGGCTTCCTCACTGAGAAAATAACAATATTTGACTGGATCTCTAAAGTCTCATTCATACCTAATATTCTATGAAATTGATTATTTAGTCTATGACAAGTTATTGTTAAAAAGCTGGAAAATAAAACCTCAAAGAGATTTACATTAATAAAGCAATTATTATACAAATAGGTTAATCCATGATAAAAAGAAACTGCAAATTTTAAAAACTCCAGTATGAGATAAGTATTTATATGGTCTTGATAGACTTCAGTCCATTTATGTCTCTTTAACTGAAAAGAAAAAATCCTGTAGAGATTCCACAGGGAGACAGGTTTCAAATTATTACTAATCACTATCCTTCTCCATAATGCTATAGGAAATTGATAATGTGGTGCTATGCAGAGCTGATTGGAGAGAAATAAGACAGAACTAAGAATGAAGAGTTTATATAATAATTCAGGAATGAGAAGTTCCAGGGCTGTCAGAAAAGCAAAAGCAGTATCAGAAGAGAGATGACTTATGCTTCAGGCCAGATAATGCATACAGGTACACCGATGATGACACTTTGGTAATTATGTGATATTGGACAAATTGTTCAATCTTTCCAAATCTCAGTTCCCTCACTGGTAAAATGGGTGTGAAAACAGGATCCACCTCAAGGTATTGTAAGACTTAAAAGAGACAATGCCTGTAAGACACTTTAGTGTCTGACAATAGTAAGTGCTTAATAAATGCTAGTTATTTTGTTATGATAATAAATATTGTCATTATTATTGTCAGAAATAGTATTATAAGTTGCTAAAGATACTGTTTGCCCAAACATTATACAGTGAAAACATCATGTAAAACAAGATAGGTTGTCTTCAAAGGGTGTGCAATTGACGCGATGAAACAAGTCTTGAATATGGAATATTAATTAATGATTAAGTAATAGATTATACATTTCTGCATAGAATTGCAGTAAGTATTCTAAGGAAGGAGAACACATTGTGAAGTGGAGTAGGTTTATGGAGAAGATGACATTGAAAGCCTGTGATAAGCGTAAAAAAGGCTTGAGGCTTCCTATTTGTTCAATATTATTCTAAATGCTTCACGCACTTTGCTTCTTTGCTTACCTAATCTTCACAATAATTTTATGAGTGTGTACTGTTATTATCTCTATTTTGTAGATAAGCAAATTGAGGGATAGAGAGTTCACATAACTTGCCCAAAGTTGATGGTACACAATAGAAGCTGTACGGGAACTGGCAAACTGAAACTCGGGTTAGTTCACTGAAGCCTGAAGTTACACTAAGTTCTTAGAAACGATAAATAAATGAACGAAAAGGCTACATCATTTCAACCAGTGAAGAAATACACAAAGCCAAGGAAGAAGAGTTTGAGTATAGCCTATATCTAAATTAAGAAACATTGGAGCAGTGGCTGAAATATTTATGGGTACTTAAATAAGGAAAATTATATTTTATTATGAGGGTATGCCATTTTTATAGAAATCTTGAAACTGTAGTGTAATCATTGACCACTGTTTTTTATTTGTTTATATAATTGTATTGACATAAGTCTAATCTTTGGCTGATGTAATATTAAGAGAAATGTAGTCTTTCTTTAGAATTCTGGGCCTTTCTGAATGGGTAAAGAATCGGGCCAGAAAAAGGGTAAATATGCATTCTACTCTTTAATAGAAATGATGCTAAAATACTTCCCTCTTAAAATAGGCCAATGGCCTATTTTAAAAGAAATTTTCTACATGAATAGCATACATTTTAAAAATGCAAGAATTTTATTTAAATAAAAATTGATAAGCTCAAAAAATATTATACAAGTTCGATGTGAGGTATCCACTGGTATAGTGAAATCCTGACCAGAAATGCCTTACTCAAGTTAATTTTATAAATCAAACACACTTTAAGAGAAGGAAAATAGCATCCAATGTCATTTTCCAGCAGTAGTTTTACAGCTGAATATTTAAACAATGAGTCTTGTCATCCAGAAAAGAGTTTAAACATCAAATTTTTTTCCTTTAAATGTTGACAAAATGACAATTGGGCTGTGTTAATTCTGTTGACTTTCCTTGTGAGAAATATCCTTAGGTGAAAGAGGTCTACGTCCTTTGATGTCCTTTATATTCTACATTAATAATGTGAAAATTGTATCTTGTTTAAAAATTTTCTCAATTAATGGGTCATCTTGGTAGAAAACATATAAATTGGTAATTGATACCTAGATTAAAAATATAGTCATTTTAGAAATAATTATAGTTATGTTGGTATGCTGAAAGTCTTCTTTAATTTATAAATATAAACCAGAGTATTCAATCATATTTTCAGAGCAGACTTAATATATATCAGCAAACCACTGTTAAATTTAAACAGCAAAATATTGATGATGTCAAAACTAACAATGTTCATATTCTTACTAGGGTAGTTTTCATAAATATCAAATAGATATCAACATTCATCACTTTCTTATAATTTAAACAAATGGTGTATTCTAGTCCATCTTTATTTTTGTTTTTGCATTTAAATTTTCAAACAAGTCTTGGTATTATCATTCTGCTGTTTACAAATAAACTTGTATTTTAAATAGAGATAAAGTCATTCATTCAGGAATTTTATTAGGCTCTAGGCTGCAGAGCTGAACAAGAGAACTATGATTTCTGCTCAAATGAAGTTTATGATTTACTGTAAAAGGTTCTTTTATACAATAGTCATTTTTAAAAATTTAATATAGCATAATGGTGTATTTTGAATGAATCTAACAGAAATTTTCCTAAGTCAGTTTTACATTTATAATTCCAAAGTTTCAGTAGAGAACAATGATTAAAATTTTTTATTTGGTTATATTTATTTATTTAATTTTTGGATCAGAGAATTAGGGTTTTGAATCTTTCCTACTCTGATTTCCTTTTATGTGAAATACCCGAATATAAAACTGCCTAGAGAGACACAGACGTTTAGAGGGGGCCTGTTTTTGAGTTCAGTTCAGAATCCTGGAGACTTATTGAAATTTATGAAATGCTCATATAAATACTGAATTCTTATAACCAGGAGTAAGAGCTCAGAAAAATCCTTAGCACTTTCAAAAGATGTCAGTCATGTACTTTACTGCTTATAGATATGTTTCTATTTACATTATTTCAAACAATGGAGAAACATAGACAAACTAAACTTTAGCTGTGAATAAATTTCAATAATTCTAGGCTGTTCTATTCTGAATATATTGTGCTTTTCTTTAAATATACATTTTTTAAAAATTTAAATTTAATTTATGTGTTCAATATTTCAAAAAGAATTTCTATTTTCTCTTCCGGATATACTATTTAAGACTATTTATGAAAAAAGTTTATTGATTTGTTCTGCATAGAAAGGAGGCATGATTGATCTTTGTCATGATACAAGAAATGGAGGGAAGATTTCAAGAGTAGGAGAGGGGACGTATTTGCCATGGGGGTCCCCTTGATCACTGTCTAAATTTTGGTAAATCTTCCAAGCAGAATTTGTTCTGCTTTCCTGCTTCTAAGGGTTTCTCATGTTCCTATTGTCCTGTCTTTCTATCATTCGATCTGTTATTCATATAGCCATCCTGAAATTTAGTGACCTTTATCACTCTCCAATTAGGTTATGTGAGGTGAAACTCTAACTCAATTAACATATATCATGCGGAGAGCACTTTATATATTTCAAACACTGCTAACATTCTCCTGTTCTACGTTGATTCATAACAGAGTAGTCAGCAAGTCTTAAGAAGTACGCTCCTGAGATCTATTCATTTTTTTCTTTTTTTCATGAATTTTTTACCCAATAAAAATCAGAAAATTATAGTACAGTTACTTCTAAAGACTGCTTTCCTATAATGAAACAGGGATTTCTTTTGTTATTTGGTCTTTCTAGATTTGGATGTGTTACATAGATTTTTAAAGAATTAATAACATTTTCCCCTTAGCCTGATCATAAAAATCTTGAAAATTATTTAAACATGAGTAAAAGTGCTTTGTACATGAGTAAAAATGCTAAATTTTAAATGTGCTCAAATGCAAAATATTAGAAATCAATTGGTGATTAATGAAGATGAAATAAAATAAATACTAAACATGCACAAATGCTCCTTGATTTATAATGCAGTTATAATCAGATAAAAACCATTGAAAGTCAAAATATCATAAATAAAAATTGCATTTCATTCCTGGATAAACCCATCATAAAGTCAAAAAATTGTAAGTTGAATCAGAGTAAGTTGGGGACTGTTTATACTTAGTAAGATAGATAAAAACATAGAGACCGAAACATCTAATTCAGTGGGTGGAAGAAAGTTTCGGATGGCTGAGAACCCATCCTGGAGGGGCTGGTGAGAGGTGAGTCCCTGACTCATGAGTCCATGGATGAGTCTCATTGTATCACTGGCTCCACAAAAAACAAACAAAAAAACCTCCCAAAACCCTACAAACTCAAAGATAAAATTATTAAGAATTTGAAAACAGCAACCTCAGAAAATTAAACCCCGACAGGGGGACCTTTCAAAGCCCTGTCACACTGTTTGGACACGCATGAAGCAGATCCTGGTGACTACATAATTAATTGAAACTAGGGATGTTTTGAGAATAAAAGGGGGACTTTTCATAACTTCCCTGGGAAAGAGGCATAAACTAGCCTTATCTAAAGCAAATTGTGATGAATAGTCGTCCTCTAGAAAACAGAACTGAAATTTTCCTTTAAAAATGAGAAATTTCCTAGGCACTCATGAGTGAAAGTCCAACAATAAGAATGGCTTAAATATTAATATTCACTTAATCTAATAATCCCTGTTTCATTTTGTATGATTCTCTTTGCTCCTCTTCATGTGCTTTCATTCTGATGTGGCTATTATGATACAGTAGTTCCAAGTCTCACATCTGGTTAAAACAATGTCCAGAAGAAGAGTGAAGTTCTCTACCACCCCATCCCAGACACTCTCAGAGCAGAAAAGTCCTTTCTAGAAGTCTTCAAAAACCTCTCCTTGAGTTGCATTGACCTGAATTGAATCACATGCTGATTCCTGAACCAATTACTGTCAAAAGAGACTGAATTAACTTAAGCCAATCAGAACCACCCTGAAGATAGGCGTGGGCTCCATTCAAAAGTGTGGATCTTGAGGAAAATCAAGTTTGAAAATTTCTCTCAGCAAGTGGAAATGGTGAATATTATAGAAGCAGAATTGTCATCAAATAATGTTGACAAAATACACATACTGATTTTTCCTGGGTAAACAAATGAAAGCCAGTGATATGAGCCCTGACCACACCTGCAGTGACTAAATGAAGACACAGCCAAGCTAGACAGATAAGCATTCAGACAAGTTTGATCTTCTTCTTTTCTTTCTAAATCCTGTGTTTCTTATTTGTTTATATTTAATTTTTAAATTTATAATTGACACATAATAATTGTACAATATGGGGTACAATGTGATGTTTCAATACATGTATGCCTAGTACAATGATCAAATGGAGTAATTACTTATCCATCATTTTAAATATGTATCATTTCTCACCTGATCTTACTCATATGTGGCATCTAAAAAAGTTGATTTGGTAAAAGCAGTGAGGAGAATAGTGGTTACCAGACAGACAGAGGCTGGAGAAGGGAGAGGTGAGCATGGGGCAGGAAGGCATGGAGAGAGTGGCCAATGTATACAAAGTTACAGTTAAACAAGAAGAATACATTTTGGTGTTTTGTGACGCAGTAGAGTGACTGTAAAAAACAATACTATAGTGTACATTCATTTCAAGATAGCTAGAAAATATGATTTTGACTGTTGTCACCACAAAGAAAAGTTTGGTTCAAAAGTAATTGCGGTTTCAGACTGTGAATTTTAAATCATTATAACTAGGCTCAAACACTTCTTTATTAATCAAAATAGGAACCATTACAATCAACACATTTTTGCTCTTGAGAAATAAGTTTGTTTATTCCTGTAGTGTAAACATCCGTGCTTCGGGATTCGATGAACTCTTGGAAAGCATTTTCTGCATCCTGTTGGTTATGGAATCATTTACTCTGTAAAAAGTTGTCAAGATGCTTGAAGAAGTGGTAATTGGTTGGCGAGAGGTCAGGTGAATATGGCAGATGAGGCAAAACGTCGTAGCCCAATTCGTTCAACTTTTGAAGCCTTGGTTGTGCGACATGTGGTCCAACGTTGTTGTGGAGAAGAATTGGGCCCTTTCTGTTGACCAATGCCGGCTGCACTGGTGCATTGGTGCATTGGCTGCATTGGCTGCATTGATGCAGTTTTCGGTGCATCTCATCAGTTGAGCAGACTTCTCAGATGTATTCCAACATTAAATGACAAATTTCAGCAATGCTAAAACCACAGCTACTTTTGCACTGATCCAATAAAAATTTGGTCTTCTTAACAGGCCTTTCGGGGTCACTTATGACTTCTATTTCTGCTAGTATCTGTCACTACACGATGAACAAAGTAATCAACCATCAAAAAATACTTGAAATGGTCCAAATGTGTGGTGCTCTATTATTTTGTGTTGCATCCCAGATTCCTAGCACTTGTTAAACATTTAAGACATACCCATGACATTTATAAAGGATAAAAGCATTAGGGCTAGAAAGCATCATTACATTTTGATAAATGTTTGGAAAGATAGAAACACTCCAAACTTACTTGTATCTAATAAAATAGCCAAAAATATATACAGAAAAACTGATACAAGTACAGGGAAATTAGTAAATTTATAATCATAGTGATGATCAAATCTCCCAAAATCTATAGATTCAATGTCATTCAAATAAAATTCTCCCAAATCTTATTCCTTCTAAAATGCATATGGGGAAGAAAAGGGCCAAGAATAGTTAAGACATTATTGAAAAAGAGCAAGGGAAAGTGACTTGTTATACCAGATATCAAGGTTTACTCTTATTATGGTGAGAAAATAATGATTTAAAAATTGATCAATGTAACTTATTAGAGTCTTTATATCTGACAAGGGTGGTATTGAAAATTCATGCTTATAGCACGGACCTTTTTATTAAATGATGTTGGGATAATTCATTGTCCATATGGGGGAAATGGATAAAATTAAGTGCTTATTTTATTCCATAATCAAACATCTATTCCAGATGGAATATGGACATAAAGACAAAACTTCAAAATAGTTTAAAAAATAGAATATTTTTATTTTAGAATTGGAAAGTATTACTAAACAATTTACAAAAGAATTTATCATAAAATTTTGACAACTTTGTCAAATTGAGAATTGAGGATTTTTGTTTACTAAATGACTCCATAAAGAAAATGAGAATATATTTTTAATAAAGAATTATTACTCAGAATGCATAAAGGATTCTTATAAATCAACATGAAGATAAACAATCAATAGAAAAGGGGGGTTAACACATGAAGATATATTTGCCAAATAGCAAAATATGAAAGGTGAGTAAAATTAAGAGTGTCTAATCTCACTTGTTATCAGAAAATAAAAATTAAAATGAGATGAAATATTCTTTTTCACCCAGTAGATTGACTGCTATATATAGTCTGGCAATACTAACTATTGGAAAGGATGTTGATCAACTGTTATATACTGTTGATTAGTGTGAAAATTGACTTAACTATAGGTAAAAGATATTTGCTATTAATAAAATATTAACTTTTTATACTGTCTTATAAATTAGAACGTATGGATACTCTATGAGAAACAGTTCCATATGTATGACACATGAGAATGCTCACCCTCACTGTAATATAAACTCCATGAAAACTGGGAAATTTTTGGCCTGTTTTGTTTTGTTATTGAAACAATGCCTGGCACCTAGATGTTTAAAACATATTTGCTAAATGAAATAATGAGGAAAACCACCAAAACTTTTTTCTCAGAAGAATAGATATAATAATGTGTATTCAGAAAATGGAATAAATATCAAAATGAACTATAGCTAAATAGTACTGTGTTCAAAAAATAACTTTAGGTGAAAATAAGTTGCAGAAAATTGCATAAAGTATGTCACTATCATGGAATTTAAAAGCAAAAAGAATTAATTTATTTTTTAGGGAAATAAACTTACATGATAAAGCTATTTGTTAAAACTTCAAAAGAATGATAAACAGAGGGGAGGAGAGGCAGAGTAAAGAGGTGGAGAGGAACACATATGTGAATACAAGAGCACTGGAAATGCTTTAGTTATCAAGTCGAAGGGAGTGTTCAAGGGCATGAATACTATTATTATGGCATTTAACTTATACATACTATATATTCCTTTGTATGCATTAATTATAAAATTAAACAAAAATGGCAACTTTAGAGAACAAGTGAAGAAAATTCTTTTTTAATATGTATAGATAATTCTGCACTTGAAACAAAGACAAAACCTTCCCAGTGAGATTGGCCTCTATCAAAAAATCACAAACAACAAATGTTGACGAGGATGTGGAGAGACAGGAACACTCTTACACTGTTGGTGGGACTGCAAATTAGTGCAACCTCTGTGGAAAAGAATTTGGAGATACCTCAGAGAGCTAAAAATAGAAATACCATTCGATCCAGCAATAGC